>VZTE01005755.1:5458973-5718209 GCA_013397775.1 Eulacestoma nigropectus
GAGGAGGGTCTGGGGGAGAGACTCTCGCTTTGCCTCCACGTGGGTGAAGGTGGATTTGAGGCCCAAACTGTGAGCGGGCTCTGTCTCGAACTCTGCTTCAAAACGTCAGATTTTTTTTTTCCCCCCTCTGCAAACTAGCAGAATTTTCCATCTTTCTTGCAGTTTTGCATCGTGTGTCTTCACTGTCACGTTGTAGAGTAACATGCAGCACAAGTTTATGTGTGCAGCGTCTTGGCGAATGAGAAGTAGGAGATGGTGCTCGTAAGCTACTGTCAGCAGAAGGCAGCAGGGATGGGGTCTGTAATCTCTTAAGTTAGTTGAAATTCTAGTGTTCAGAGCAAAGGTAATGTAATTGATGTAGAATAACTTTATACCTCAAAGGTAAACTTAATCTGGGGTATCGAGCAGTCACTTTTTGTAGTTACTGGTATGGAGGGGGTTATTTGTGTGTGCGTTTTATAGAGTGTGGAAGTTTTTTTTCTGCACTTATCCGGCAAATGAGGGATCTGAACCACATCCTCCACAACTTTTGGAAGTGGTATTTGTGAGGTGACAGGCAGGTTTGATATGTTCTACGCCACTGCTCTTGTGTTTCTTGATAGCTCAGCAGCATTTGTGGATCCAAGTGTAGTTTGGTGACAGACATTCAGGCTTGCTTTGCTGTCAGTTGTACACTACCAGTAATCATGGAACAGGTTGCCCAGAAAAGTTGTGGGTGCCCCATCCTTGGAGGTGTTTAAGGCCAGGCTGGATGTGGCTCCTAGGCAATCTGGTCTAGTGAAAGGTGTCCCTGCCCATGGCAGTGGGTTAGACTAGATGATCTTTCAAGTCCCTTCCAACCCAAACCACTCTATGATTATATGATTCTCTGATATGGGTTGCCTCAGTAGTGAAGGGATTCCTTTTTCAAGAGTTTGTTACTGGACTCCACTACTCCTGCGAGATGGGAGATTCTGTTTAAAAGTTGACATAATTGTGTTGATTTGGAGAAGGGGTGTGTTTTGCTCCACAGATGTCCTGTGTGCAGGTTTGTTGGTTATGTGGTAGTTACAGATACCTGGTGTAGTTGCACCACACTAGCTGCCTGGTGTTCTCACATTGACAATATGTGGCTAGTCCAGAGAAAACTTCAGTCTTGTCAAGTATTAAAATTCTGGCAAGTGCGCTTGGGAGATGAGAATTCGGCAAACTCTGTAATTTTTTAGGGTAAAGGAGAAGAAACAGGAAAATGTAAAAATTGTTAAACTTGGTTATCTATATTAGTGGAGGGTTGGCTCTTTTAGGGGTGCAATGTGAAGGGCATGACTCCAGATTTGGGCAGTATGCTTATGGGTTTATGTGGAATCTTTCCTCCTTTTCCTCCTCTGAATGTGCTGTTTTTCAGAGTTATTGGGCAGATGAAGACTAGTACACCTCTACAGGCTTCAGATAGTACAGACATGAAACTGGGACAAAGAATAAATGCTTGGTGGAAATTGGTGTATTAATGTTTGTAGTTGACCTCATTTCATATTCCTAGTGGAGTTCCTAATACAGCTTCTTGAATCTCCTCCTGTGACAGGCTGTTGTCTGCCTCTGTCTCCCTTAGTTCAGCTCTAGAAATTACCTGGCCTGGGATGAGCTGTTTTCCCCCCACTACTCTGATGGAAAGTGAACGGACTGTCTTTGCCAGAAAGGATGGGACAAGCTGATTTTTAACGAGCTGAACATACTCATATGGAAGCACAGGGTTGGCAGGTACAATGCAGGTGAAGGTGAAGTGCTCTGTGACAGGTGATGCAGGGACATGTCCTTTTAAACAGTGCCCTGCAGTAAGACCACACATGAAATTGTAGTTTCTGCTGATTATCCAAAGCCGATTTAAAATCTCTGCACGGTTGGATGTGGTGTTTTGTGTATCCCTTTTTTTCAGTTTTCTCCATTCTTATCTTATGCTAATGGTTGGAGGGTCAGTTGGATTAGGTGCTGATCAGAATTTAGCTTTTAGTGGAAACAAGTAAGCATCTGTGGGAAAGAGCAGGAGGAAGAGGTGGGACTTCGTCTTCCGATGTCGATGCTGACCCACTGCAGAACCGTGCTGTGACTGGTGCTGCTGAGGGTGTACAGAAGCCTCAGAATGGCTTGATTCTTGGTAAGGTCAAGCCTCATTTTTTTACACAAGCAACTCTTCTTCAGTACTTCAGAAGCACTCACTTCATCTGGATCAAAGGTGTTTTCTAGGCGAAGCAGCTTCTTATCTCTAGACATTTTCTTAAGAGCAGCTACCAGTATTCTGAAGAAACTTCACTGGATCACAGTTCATATCTCTCCCTCTTGGATTAATCCTCATGTGATTTATGTTCTGTTTCTAGAGAGGAATGCTATTATGTTGGCATTAGATTTAAATACATGAATCTAAATAACACCAAGTCCTGGGAGATCTCTTCTTATGGATGAGAAGAAAAAGTGAAAAGGCCAAGTGCTGCAAGATTAGTTGAATTTATACAGCAGTTAATGATGTCTTTGTGACTTTCTATATAATTTTGAATGTTTTCAGGATGATGCCGTTAGTATTGAAAGTGGTACTAACACTGAACGTCCTGATACACCAACAAACACTCCTAATGCACCGGGAAGAAAAAGCTGGGGGAAAGGAAAATGGAAGTCAAAGAAGTGCAAATATTCCTTCAAATGTGTAAATAGCCTAAAGGTAGGTATGTGTGGGCTTCAGGGAATGCTGGGCACCACTTGCTGGCAACAATGTTAATGTTGGCTGTGAGACAGCATCAGCCTAGATACTGTTAAATATCGTTAAACAGTTATGTTCCCTGCCGATTTGAAGCGAGTACCTTTCTTACTTGGAATAGCCAAAGTTTTGAAGAAAAGGGATACTGAGAAATAGGAAACAGTAGGTAGTGCTGCATTTAACCCCCTTTTTGTACAGTTTACAAAGTTCTGTGTGATGCTATAATTATGCATTTCATTGAAGTTGTAAATGCTAGAGATAAATGTAAGAAGTCAGATAAACAGATTGAACTAAAACAAAACCTGTGACAACTCCATGCAACCTGCACAGATTTTTCTACGTGTTGAAAAAAAACCCCAAACAAATCAACCCAACAATCTTAGAGTAGCTTTTGATAACACTTACCAGATCAGGTATTTTCTGTCCTCTGGCAGTATCATAACTACTGTGTGGTGCAATTTGGTTCATTTATTGTGGATGTTGGCATCATGTGTTAGCACCTGATTTGGATAGTATGTATCTTCCCATATAACACCTGATGGGTTTAAGAGATGTGAATTCATTGTCTTTAGTCCTTGTTCTGCTGTTTTTGTGTAGTGCTGTTTTCTTCTGCACTGGTGACAGACTGTGGTGGACTGAACGAGTTTTCTCATTCATGACTATTTTAGGCTGTCAGGATGTTCTTCTTTTTCTCATTTCTCAGCCTTGTGTGGGATATTTATGTAGCAAAAGCTGCAAATAAGCCTTAGGATTTGATTTTTAGAAGATTTCTAAATAAAAAATGGTTGTGTCTGGAACAAGATGGGAGTTTCGTTAAACTCTGTATTTATTTGGCATGAGGATCTGTGCAGCTCAGTAGTGGATATTTCGTGCAGAATTGTTCTAAGAGTATTTTGTCATTCCCTCACGCTTAACTGTGGAGCTGTGCTGATGTGGCTCTTTCTGAACTTTATCTTCAGGCTGCCTCTCTGAAACACTGGGGTACTGAGTGGGAGGGGATTAAAGGTTTGGAGCATGGAAACCTTCTAAATGAGCTTTGCCACTGGAGAAAGTGCGATATGAAGTTACACTGACAAAAGTATCTGGAAAACAAATTGATCTTATTATGTTCTTGAAGTATAAAAATTATCTCCAGTCCTTTGAGGGTGTAGGAGGAAGGGAAGTCGTTTCATTTCACCAAGGTAGGCAGCAGTTCCTGTGATTCGCGTGAATCGCCCCCGCGGATGGTGCTATTTGCGGCTTCAAACACAGACACAGGCCTTTGGGCACCCAAACTTTTAACAAGTTCTGATCTTTGTTACTCATACTTGTTTTCTGTCTGCAGACAGAAAGGGTTAGTACTTTCCAAGCGTCTTCTGGGAAAACAAAACATTCCCTCACCCAATGTCAATCCAGACCCTACTGTAGGGTGACCCAAAAGACCAAGCTATGAAACTAAGCAATCCCTGACTTCTGTGGATTTGGATCAGCGCCTGGGAACAGATTCCTGTGCAAGTGGAATCAAGGTGTGAGGGAGTAAATGTAGCATTTCAATTAGGTGGAGTGTTTTTATTAGTTTTCCCCCCATTTCTCTTTGATCTGAAATTAATGCTAGTAATACGAGATGTGGATGTTAAGATGAAGACTAGGTAGCAGCCAGATTTGGTTTTTTACTTCATGATTGAGGAAGCGTCTCTTATTTCTCTTTTCCTCTTCTTCCATTCTAATTTTGCAGATACTCTGGAGAAAACTAATGATTGAATATTATATGTGGATTTGGAAAGACACTTGTGACTCTTTGAGTACCATATCATATATCCCCTAGTATATACGTTTTTGAACTATGCTGTAAGGTGCAGGTATTGAAGTTAATGAAGGGTCAACATGATGTAAAGATCATAGAAATTAATATTCTTTAGGGGTGTATAAATTATGTGTTTTTCCACTTTTGTACTCTTAGTTTTCCCCTCTTGTTTTCCTTTTTACCTCTTTCCTTGGGGAAACAAAGAAATATGGCCGTTACTGTCTGCTTTGAGTGTTAAACGGTTATGACTCAGCCTGAAAAACTCAGTGCTTGCTAAATATGCTTTTTAAACACTCCTTTGGAAGTTATTTTGGATGAAATTTAAGCAAAAGGAGAACAAAAATACAACTTGGAAAACAACAGGAAATAAAAAGCTGCCTTTTTTCTTTTTGGAGTACTAAGTTACTGTAAGATGAACTGAAAAATCTTTGGTTTCTGTGGGATGAATGGAAATAGGGTTTATAAATGAGCATATACAGCTAACACAGCTAGCACAGTTGCACATCCTCATATATCCATATATGTTTTTCTGATAGATCTTTCGGCAGAAAACCACGTATATTTTGCTTTGTTGTGCTCCCTTTAAAGCAATGCAATTATTTTCCCTACCCTTTGCTTCTGCTTATGGTGTGTGCTTAAGTTGTAAGCAGCCCAGTGTTGTCTCAGCTTCTACTTGCTGTCCTCTGACCTGGGAACCAGTATCCAATGCTGCACAGGATTCTAGCTTGTTGATGTTTAATGGAGACTAAATGTAACTAAACCCACTGCCCATAATGGCTTACTTCCACTTCTGGGAACTGGAAATGCATGTGTGCGTAGTTGGTTCCCCACTGGCAGTGTGGGTCACGTGTATTGAACGGCATTCATGCAGGTGATTATTTTTTGTGTTGGCATAGTATTGACTTCATTGCTTTGTGTCCAAAAACAGGTCTAGTATTACTTTTTGGTTGAACTCGGGTTGGAGTTGAGTGAGTAAGGCTGGAACTCACCATTGATTGTTTTATTTATTTGCTTTTGTAGCGATAGGTCTGTTTTCTCCTCTGCCCTCTTTCTCTAGTGCATGAAGAACCTGAGTCCTTTGGGTTTCGTGCCCTTTATTCATACCAGGGACAAGATGGCATTTCACAATTTTACTTTTGGGGGCGTATCTGGGTCACTCCTGTCTGTACAAACCAGTGTCAGATTTATGTCACATACTTGGCATCTGAGCCATAACCATTGTGTACGGCATCTAGAAGTACAATGTTTTGGAAAACCTCCTTCATTGTTTAGCACTTGGGACAACAATTAGAGCAGACAGGTATTTTCAGAATAGCTGTGTGCTGTCTATGACCAGTGAGGATGTTGGGAGTTTAAATAGGAGCAGAGCTTCTGCAGATACACTGGTATCTTCCTGCAAGAGCCTCTGACTGGCTGCTTCATCCATCAAACACCAGCAAAACTGCAATCTGTATGGTCAGGCTCTTGGAAATTGTAGCACTTGGTGTGAGAAATGTAGGTGGGTGAAGTAAGTAGACTAAAGACATTTGTCTCGCAGAGTAATTTTTTCCAGGGAAATAGGTTTTCTTTTAAAAAGCTTGCGAAATACCTTAGGTATGTACTCAAATACAAAAATACAGAAAGAGTATAGTACTCTGTTATATATCTCTACTTACTACCTTGGTCTGGGTCCTACCTAGAAAATCAGAAACTTACTGCAACTTAGGCTGGAAAAATATCCTCTCTTGAGGAAAAAAACATAATGCTTTTCACTTTTTGTATTTTGTTGAATTTATCAGAAACAGGGCATATGACAGAAAACAAGGTTATTCCAGAAAAACAAATGCAAAACCTGCTAATATGCCTCTGTAATAAAGCAGTAGGAATCCATGCATTTTGCCTGTGTTGTCTTCTTGTGATATGTTAGAAGCCCTCACGATTCACAGCATGAACTCCTTCAAGCAGAAATTTGAAACCAAGTAATTATTAGTGGAAAAACTTTATTAAGCATTCCAAATTTGATCTCTCAGCCATTCTCTTCAAACAAGACTTAAATACACTCAAAAATCAAGGCTGCCAAGTAAAATTAATAAATTTATTGCTACAAAGTAAAATTAATAAATGTATTTCACGCAAAAAATCATGGCCTTGTGTATGCAATTTTATGGCTTACAGTTTTCCTCATTCTTCATTTTTAGTTCAACTGTATCGCTTTACAGATACTGAATACCTGCTTTTTCCTTCTGTCCTGGGATTACTAATAACCTTGCTACTTCACCCTTTCCTAATATCCCATGCCCCTCATCCCATAAAGCCATTAGTTTGTTCTTTCCTGTTATGTTGGGTAATACTTTGAGTTAAACTTTGAACAATTCTTTTTAATCTGTACTGAGCTTTGAAAGTTGTTACCTCTCTTAAGAATTGCAGGAGGGCCTTAATCTCTGAAAGATTTTCTGCTTTCTCTTTCTAGCTCTTCTAGATATTTCTGTTAATAACAGATACTGCCTTTCTCAGTAAATAACGCTATTAAAAATTTTTCCAGACTTCCTTTACTTTTCTTTTTCTGAGTAGTGTTAGATTCCCTACTTGGACCCCCTTCTTGAATTTATTCTTTGGTTTTGGGTAGGCCAGAGCTGCCAGGGCTGGTACTTCTCGGGTTGTCTCTGAAGCGCTGCCATTTGAAGGCTGCTTAACAGCCATCATGAGACACTTCCTTCCTGCCTGCACTGTCCCAGACAGTCCCCTGTGGGGAGGCACTTCAGTGAGCATTATTCTTGCTGAAAACATCCTGTCAGGACAGGCCAAAATACTGTTATCAATTATTAACAAGCACCACCATATTAATCACAATTCATACATATCTGCTTTTTTTTTTCTCTTAAACTGGTGTAAGTTGTATAAAAATAATACTTGGCGTTTCTCTGGTAACTGTTTGTAAAGGCGATCTGAAAACACTTTGTAGACATGAACTTTGTAGCAGTATTGTGACATGCTGGAGAGAGTTGCAGGTGTCTGTGACAAAGTTACAAGACCTAACTGTAATGTAATAGTTAAATGTGGCCCTTCTCCATCCTTACACCAAGATAATTCTTCTTTCTCCTGGTAATTCTTCCCAGTGAAGTTGCAAAACCTTGTGTCTAAGTAATTATGATAGAAAATGCATATAGTTGTGACCTTAGATGCAGAAGTTGCCTTGTTGAAAATGGCAAAACAAAATAGTAGAACTGCAAATATAACTTGGGAGTTCTGCCAGCTTCTGGCCATAACTGAGACAACAATTCTTCCCCTTTACTTTTTAAAAGCTTGGTGGAGAAAGAAAGGGGAGGGGTGTGTTTGTCAGAATATTCCTTTAACCTCCCTTTAAGACAGCCAAGTTAAAATGTGATGTTACAAAACTATGATTGCTAACTGTTCACTATCTAAAATTATACTGTCTTTGAACCCAATAGTTTGAGGAGGGAAACTTGTCAATTAAACTGTTGAATTTCACAGCAATGGTATGCCTTTGGGTTTTGTTGGGTTTTTTATCTCTAATCTTACTTTACATCTATAGGAGGACCATGGCCAGCCTCTGTTTGGAGTCCAGTTTAACTGGCACAGTAAAGAAGGTGATCCTCTTGTTTTTGCCACTGTAGGCAGCAACAGAGTGAGTAATCTGTTTTTGATCATACGCCCTTCTGTGTGGTTCTGCATGCATTCCTGTTTTCAAGCAATCCCTTTACCTGTGTTGGACACACAATACTTAATAGAAACAGATGTATTTCTAAGATGTGTAGCATCTGTTATCTGGGAGAGTTGCATCCTTTGGATTATTCTACGAAGTCATATATTAGCTATTTGATAATTAACCTATGTCGTAAAGAAAAAAGTCCTTCAGTAATATGCATATGGGTAAGGAAGAGAGGTGCATAAATGTATCTTCTCAAAAACAATTGCTCTTCATAAATGTTATTATTTTCTAAAGGTCATGTACTCATACATACAGGATGAGAACTTTCTGCAGTGATACCAGCCAGCTCAGTAGCTAAATTAATGGCCTGTGTGGAGTGAATTTATAGACTTCCTCTTAACAAGGATCGATGTCATTTCAGTCTTGAAACTAACTCCTGAAATGTATTCTATGGAAGTGTTGTGAATAAATAAGAAGTGTTTCATTTCTAGGTTTGTTCTGTCTGGCATGTCAGCAAAAGTACTAAACTAAGTTGAAGCAAGGTTTCAGTGAGTCATTAAACTAAGTTTAAGTGAGGTATCAATGACTCATTAAGAGACCAAGTCATGTTAGAGATGACTGCAGTAATTAATTCCAACAAGGGTTTATCTTATTAAGACAATTCAAATAATAGACTTTAGTATCTGGGAAGGACAGCTGACAAGTCCTGGAATTATGCTTTACTGAAAGTGCTATGGGCATTCTTTTATCAAACTATTTTCACCTGTTGGAAACAAATAGCTGATGGATGAAATCTAAGCTGTAGATGCACTCTACCTCTCCCCATCAAGCAGTCAATAGACGGGTGCATGTGATTTCCTTTTAATACGTCACAACTAAGCAGCAGTCTCTCTCACTTATTTATTTTTGGTTTTTTGTCTCCAGGTTACTTTATATGAATGTCATTCCCAAGGAGAAATCCGTCTGTTGCAGTCTTACGTGGACGCTGATGTATCCTTTTAAGTTAAATACCCACGTGTTTGCTTCCTCTTTATGAAAAATCAAGAGGCTTTGTAGGAAAAAGCATACAAATGTTTTGTCTGTGATTTAATACTTTGCTCATGTGGTGCATTCTTTATGTTAGGTCCAAGTCTTGCCACTTGCCCACATCCTAGAATCCCTCTTGTTAAAAAGATGTTAAAAATGGAGACTCATCGACCAGACTGTATTAAAATATTTGAAAACTGGTTCTCCATCAGTTTAATCTTCCCAACACTACTTTTTGTATAATGTTTCCCTGCTTTACAGTGGTCTCAGTTTCCCTGGGAATTGGAACTGAGTTTAAAGCCTAAGAACTGTGTTTCATGCTCTGAAGCATTAATAACTTGTGTTGATCATTTGTAGTGCACACGTCATTAACTTGTGAACTCAGTCATGATTCATTATTCCCAATCAAAGGTGATGCCATGAAGGAGAAGGTGTTCCTTGTATGGTATGTAACAGAAATGAGGAAATTAACATCTGCAGAAAAGGTGATGTTGCTGTTATTTGCAGGTGTATAACTGAATATGTGTCTTTTTCTTACGAGGTCCAGCAGAGACTCCTGGGCACTTGGATAAAATAGCAACAAGTTTGCTTAAAATAAAATGTTGTTTAAAAAAAAAGAAATCTCCTGTTTGTTCTGTGATCCTTAACTTGAGGCATTGTAGGCAGATGAAAATTTCTATACCTGTGCGTGGACATATGATAGCAATACAAGCCATCCTCTTCTGGCTGTGGCAGGATCCAGGGGTATTATTAGGATAATTAATCCTATTACAATGCAGTGCATAAAGGTGAGTGTTCAGAACTTAGAGATACAGCTTGTGTTTCAGTAAGGCATGACACGTTTTTCTTCTAAGTACAAGTAAACATGAGGGGAAATGGTAACTTGGTCTCTGAATTCTGTCCCAGCACTACGTGGGCCATGGAAATGCAATCAATGAACTGAAATTCCATCCAAGAGATCCAAATCTTCTTTTATCTGTAAGCAAAGGTGAGGAAAAATCTCTTTTGTTTTTGTATAAATGGAGATACTTTGGCTTGGAGTTTGGTATTGAATATGGCCAAAAACCTTCATTAATTGTTTTTATGAATGGCACTGAACAAGTTCACCTTGAAAGTTGAGAGCAAATCGTGCTTTTCCATGGCTATATATTTTATACTTATTAAATCCATGGCCTACAACCATAACTCCACCTGTGGTGCAAAGCGATTGTGAGTAGTGCTGCTTATTAGGAAAGAAGAATCATGAGCCTCAGGTTTGCTCTTTATGTTCGGACTGTTGAATTAAATATTAAATTTCAAAAAGTTGAATTAAATATTTTTCAGTTGTTGAATCATGTTGCCATCTAGTGGGGGCGTCTTAATGTTGCAGACAGCATTCACCATCATGTTCATTGGAAAAAACTTTGATTGTCTGTTGCTTAGAAACTTTAATTGGGCTTTGTGTGTAAAAAGCATATTAGTGAAGGGAGTTTTTGGTATGGTGTCTTATGGGCTTGTACAGAAAGTTTTAACAGTCACAACTTCCTAATCTTGACTGTTTTGTTTAGTAAGGGAATGATCTGCCACAAGGAGCTAGGCTTCAGGAATGCTTGAGTTGGAAATATTCACTGAAAGGGACTTTTGACTTTAGTATATTTGGACTTACTGGTGAAGCTACATGAGAACAGGAGTTGGGAAGCTCTCTGATGCTTGCAACTGTCAAGTCGGTGCTGTGGGCCTGTAAACATCCAGTTTCTGTATATTTTTTAGGTTGTCTTTGTAATAATGTTTTGACATCAGCCATAGTACTACAAGTTTTAATGTGCAATCTCTGGACCAGGTACTATCACTGAGAAGACATGAGGCAGGAGAATAGTTGGAATGTTAGAACTGCTTGGCTGAGAGATTAATAAAAAAAGAAGAAAATATTTGGGACTGCATGGCCACCTGTGTCCCTTCTGGGATTTTGTGTGTTGCTGTAATTCAGTGCAGTGTACTTGTGGAATCCAAAAGGGAAATACACTAGAGGTTCCCATTTCCGAATGGGAGATACACTAGAGGTTCTTCATTAGAAATTGTTAAAACTTCCTTTAAACAGGTGGATTAGTCTGATTGACTTTGGAATACGTATTGTTTATTTAAACAGTTTTTCCCTTCCTTACTATCTGTGGTTCATAAAGAATAATCTGAAGGTTAAAAAATAGAAAATCTCAACTTTTTTGAGTGTTGATGTTAGAATGGCAGAAAGGAATTCTAGCATTTTTTGATACATAAAATTGTTTTTAAGACTGACTAAAAGCATATTTGTCTGAGATCAGACTTTTCTTTGCTTTTTGGATGATCCAAAGATCCAAGTGTGTTTTTGCTAGACAGAAACTGGCCCTAGGGGAGGGGGTGGGCACACTTTTTCAATTACAGAATTACTTTTAACAGTTAGTTGTAATAGCAATTTTAGTTAATGCAGTTCTGTTGTTTCTAACAAGAAGAAGAATTAAGTGCTTTTTTGATGTTTACATAAACACCTGTTACTGAAAGTGGTTAAGCTGAAATATATTATTTAAATGTCCATATAAAAGCAGCATGTAATTTTATTTGTTCTTTATAGATCATGCATTGAGACTGTGGAACATCCAGACAGACACGCTGGTTGCAATATTTGGAGGAGTAGAAGGGCACAGGGATGAGGTGTTAAGTGCAGTAAGTGGAAGACTGTGGGGCAGTGATTTAGATTTACAAAGGGTAGTAAGCAACTTTATTATCCTCTTGTGCACTGTTTTGATGTTACAGCTACTTAAAAATAACCAATTGGAAGTGCATAAATACTGTTTTAAGGGGATAGACGACTTTAAATGTCAGGTGGTTTGATTGATGTGGCCACCTCTTACAAACAGGGTCTGTGTGTTTCAATAGCTGGTTTTCTCAGGGTGCAGCCTAGAAGTGAGCAAAATAGGGCTCAGTGGGGCTAGAAAGAGTAAAAACATTTCATGATGGTCCCACTTCTGAAGTTCTCAAGGTCTTATCAAGTCAAAGCAGCATAAGCAAATAAACCTTGAGAGACATGGTGGTGAAGTAAAGAAGTTATTTGAGTTGAGTTAAATTGTTTTTCAGTGGCTGTGAACAGACACTGGTACCCAGCAAATATCAACTAGAATAGTTAAGTTTTAATGTGCTGTTCTTAAGAACTCTTTCGATTCCTGTTGTGTGACCTGTTGCGAAAGGTGAGGGGTGCATCTGTAGGAAACCTGACACTGTAATAGTCACCCATGTAGCCCTGGAATTCTGCCGAAGTTGCTCCTAGGGAACTTGACTGAAGGAAGAGAACTAGCTGTAGATTCACTGTCTGTCAGTGCTGTTGAATAGATCTCTCTTTCTTGAGAGAGACTAAGTATAATTAAGATGCTGTGCTGCTTTGCAGTGAGCTGGATTACATTCTTAGTGTTTTTCTATTTGAAATATGCAGTTTTATTGCATTCTCTACACATAAAATGCTGTTTTGATGGAAACAGTGGAATAAAATCTGAGTTGATATAATGCAGCTTAGGGTGGGAGTGCTCAAAATTATTTTATATACATAGGATTATGATCTTCTTGGTGAAAAAATCATGTCCTGTGGGATGGATCACTCTCTAAAACTCTGGAGAATTAATTCCAAGAGAATGATTAATGCTATCAAAGAATCTTATGAGTACAACCCAAATAAAACCAACAGGTATGTAGTCTTCATCTCCTTGTCTGTCTTTGCAACACATGAATACTCCTATCAGTGGTCCACGTTAATTCCTTTCCAAATTGGGAGTTCTTGGGGATAGTGAGTGACCTGGATGTTGTGCTGGATACTGAATCTCACTAGATTATGGGTCTTATTGATGTTTGCTTCACTGGATTTTTGTTGAATTCTGATTCAGTCTCGAGATTTTTATTTTTAAGTATATTAATTATTTCTTATTTGCTTGACTAGAAAATGTCTAGAATTATCATCTTAAAGCTTGTATTTCATGCATTTCAAGATGTCAATATCTTCATCTCATCTCAAAATTTCTAGAAGGGAATCAAATCTGTGTAATTACATGTGGCAAATGATCTTATATTGAGTAGTTAATTCTTTTGTATTGTTTGACTTCGGGGTGGGGACAAAACTGTTTACATAGTAATAACTTTAATTTACATCATTCTCTGATTTGACCTCAGATATGAGTAAATTATCAAGTAAACATATCAATTAGATACATGATAGATAAATCCTCCTTTATGAAGTTCTTCAACTTTTTGATCTTAACTTCCAGTTAAACCATTGAGAGAATTGAAGAGTCTAAAACACAGTGAACATGTTCAGCAATGAGACTAGCTGTGAAAATACTCTCGCTTTTTTTGGTAATGTTACCAAATATTAAATGATGCTTTTTTAGCGTGCTTTTTTTAAAATGATGATTTTTTTTTAAAGTGTGCATTTCTATTTAACAATTTAGATGTTGCAGAAGCAGCATCAGGAAGACTGAGCTTTAAGTAGTTCTTGAAGTATTTGGTGACAGGAGTTGTATTCAGCATCTGAAGGAGTAGTTTTGCTCAGCACTGTCTCTGCACGGTCTTGTACATGGGAAACTTAGTTATTTCATTAGGAATGAGGATGAAAACAGGGTCTGTTCCTATTACTATTAAAAAGAATAAAAACTTGCATACAAAATCTACTTTGTCATAAAACTGTTAAAAAGGTTGGGCTTGTTCTTTTAAGATCGAAATATGTTAAAATTGGTTATTAAAAATTACACTTGTGCTTCTGTGTTTGTTTCTTTGAACCTCACTTGGCAATTTTCTCCATAGGCCTTTTGTTTCCCAGAAAATTCACTTTCCTGACTTTTCTACAAGAGACATACATAGAAACTATGTTGACTGTGTACGGTGGCTGGGAGATCTAATTCTTTCCAAGGTAATGCTGCAGCTTTTTCAGCTACATACATTCATTTGCTGGTCCTGAGGATCCTAAACAATAAAGGTTTTATTAGGATTGGATCATAGGTTAAATTACTATCTTGTGTCAAATGATTTTTTGGAGTGTGTTGTGAATATTGTCAACTGTCAGGATGTGTTGGTAGGCAGCTTATACTTAGAAAGTAAAATTCTTACTACAGCTGTACTTCTGCTAAAAGTACAGGGTTTCTGGCTAACCAGAATCTGCACAGAACATACATAAAGGGAATCTGTAGCTATTGATGAGGGATCCTGTTGCTAAAGAGTGAGATGAGGGTTACTATAGTGGAGTAATTTTGATTAATGTGTTGTATCCTCTAGTAACATTGGCTTGCAGATATTAACCAGGCAGTCCAACTGCCTTGATGCCAGCAGTTGGTGAGTGCACGGTCCTGTTAGTCAAAGGGATTGGGTAAACAATCCTCAAACCAAGATGAGTTTAAGCTGCTTATGAAATTGTGCTTGAGCACATCTGGTTGACTTCATCAGAAGCAGGTGAGGGAGGGCTCCTGTAGTCCCATTACCTGGCAAAGCTGTGAGGGCATCAGGTTGCCAGCGCTGGACAGTGATTATTGTTGATGATGTGGCTGTGATCTAAGGACAGAAGTGAGATATTCAGTTCTACTTTTTGTAATGTCGTTGGGAAAGCTGTGAGATTAAATGTTTGCTTATGTTTAAACTGATTCTGCAGTATAAATTACAGGTGATGGGTTTTTTTCATTGTTTCACACCAGTCTTGTGAAAATGCCATTGTTTGCTGGAAGCCTGGCAAGATGGAAGATGATATAGATAAAATCAAGCCCAGTGAGTCAAACGTGACCATTCTTGGGAGATTTGATTATAGCCAGTGTGACATATGGTACATGAGATTTTCAATGGATTTCTGGCAAAAGGTATGTGTCAGCTTTGACTTTGCTGTGTTTGAAAATGTGTAGCTTTTAATTGATTCCATATTTATGGGCATAGGAAAAATCTTAGTTCATGTGATGTTTGAGAATCAGAATGGTTTGCTGTAAGGGGCTTTATATAAACCTGCAGGAGCCCTAGATTGTTCAGCATGGGTTCTGCCTGGTAGAAAAAAAATCCACCAAATAAATATTTGTTTTCCACCAAAAATATGTTTACTGATATCTTCCTCCTCTCTCTGCAGAGATTGATAAAATGGAAGAAAGGAGACAAATTCTATCAAACTCATTAAGTCATTCATGTTTAAATGTTTAAACACAATTTATTAGCTCTAGAGCCTTTATAAAATTCTGACTTTATTCTTTGATGGAGTATTTAAAAACTTCTCTATCCTCTGCTTTCTTTTTTAAGATGCTTGCTCTGGGCAATCAGGTTGGCAAACTTTATGTTTGGGATTTAGAAATAGAGGATCCACATAAAGCCAAGTGAGTACTTTATTTTGTTTTTGCTAAGACAGGGAGTTGGGGTACTTTTTTTTCCTTTCCTGATAACTAGAGAAATTCTCTAACAGTACTACTTACTTTCCATTATAACTACTAGGGAAATAAACATTGTGAGCCCCTGAAGGTTAATGTTTATTATATCTCGCTGATTTATTATTTATATTATAGTAATGCCAAGAGTCCCCAGTTGGATTGTGCAGGCTACCATATGTAGATATAGTAAAAGACAATTTATTTCTCACAGAGCTTACAAACTAATTGGGTGGAAATTTTGCAGAGCTGTTAGAAGAAGATGTGCTAGGTGGGTGTAGCACATGACAAAGGTGATACAGGTGACAGGACCAGAGTAAAAAATGAGAGCGTAAAGGAGAGCTATGAGCACAGTGTGGAGAAAACAGTATGGCTTTCCAGTTCCTCACCTGTGTTGCCAGGCAATTTTACATCATATCTCTTAGATATATGTAGATATATATGTATGTGTGTAAACATACAAATGCAAAAAACCTCTAAACCCAAAAAAAGGCCCCAAACAAGCCCACTCCCAAAAAACATTGTATATAAAATGGATATATACTGTATCTATAAATACTTTATGCATTATATTTTTATATACCCTATATGTTATACATATCTCTATATATTTATCTATATAATCCATGTAAATATATGTGTATGAATACATTAATGTATGAAGTTCCTGAAAGTGCTGCAGTCTTTAATCACCCGATTTTGACATTTTATTCCTAACCTTGGGAAATAACACTGATTATGAAGTCCTAAATAATGTGATTTAATAAGCTTTTGATCTTTGCTTCACTAAAAATTGGGTTGATGAGAAACAGCTGTGGGCGAACAGGAAACTCTGCTTTCCCAAGTCCGCATTTGGAATACAAAATACACCATGAAGGCCATAATCCTATTGCCTTCAATTCCTCCTAGGTCACATCAATAAGGGATTGCTGAAGCAGTGCTCCATAATTTAGTAGGAAGATTTAACACTGCAGCTGAGTAATTTTCTTTTCTTTCTAGGTGTACGACTCTTACTCATCCCAAATGCGTTGCTGCCATCCGACAGACCAGTTTTAGTAGGGATAGCAGTATCCTTATAGCTGTGTGTGATGATGCCAGTATCTGGCGCTGGGACAGATTACGATAAAGTACTTTTTCTTAATTCATAGTAGAAAATATATTTTCAAATTATAATATAGTCTGTTAACTCGCTAGTACAGTAGATGCATTTAGTGTAGACTTTCTCCAAGGTCCGGCAGGCTGGGGCTGGACTTAGTGATGTTTACATTCTGTGTATTGTTCTGCTTGAAATTGCTGCTTTTAATAAAAAGAAGTATTTTTGTAAAGTTTTCTGAATTGTCCATTTTAATTATTTCCCACAAGGAGTTTTCACTTATGGCCTAGGAAATTTCTTTGTGTGGAGCTTTCACATCAATGTATGACAACTTGCTAGAAATTTGGTATATTTATGCTTGCAGTTGTATTTTGTGCCTTTTCTAACTGAAAACGTAATGAAGCTATTATTCAGGAGCAGCACAAAAGAAATGCTACTCTTAAGAATATAATATAAATAATTGTTAAACAATTTCTAAAAATATTTTGAACTTATTCCTTAAATTAGTTGCAGACTGAAATTGATTTCATTTTTAGTAATCTCAAATTGGAATTTGCTTCTTACCATATCTGTTAATGACTGTGGGGAAAAAACATTACTGGCTTTGTTTTGTGGATCACATTGTTCAGTTGTTTGAATTCTGACTGTTAAGTTACTGCTTTCATCTAAAAGTTAGGTATTAGAAATATATTTTAATTGCATCTATTGTCAGTATTCCCAAATAGCCCCCTCAATGTTTTTACTTGCCTTAGATTCCTAAAATGGATTCTAAAATCAGTTCTATTTCATACAGATTTAAAATGTGTACAGTTAATAAAAACAAAAGGGGAAAATTTGATAAGATGGCAGAAATTATTAGCAGTGATAATCTGTGTTCAAAACACTTGTCAGCAGATAGTGTCTTGTCAGCAGATAGTAGAAATGTTCATGTCTGTGTTAAGAAAGTGGTCCAGGACATTGCTCAGTAGCTGTGTGTACCTGAATGAGAAAGAAGGTAAATAACATTTATTGAGGCTGAACCATTTACATACTTTTTTTTCCCTACAGTGCCCTTATCCTTCAACATAACATGTTACTTGAGAAGAATGTATTTATTATGGTAAATACAAGTACACCATCATGGGCAATATAATGGTGCCTTTCTGATCAGTAGATTAAGTAGTCCTGTCTGCTCTGACTTAAGTGCGTATCTGACTTTTTATCTTTCAGGATACTGCTTTTTTCTGTTTATTACAATTTGGGAAGTTTGTAAATTCTCTGGTTAGATAAACTACCTGTTCAGTTGGAAGTAATATGATTAAACCAGTTTTGATTTGTGTCCTTGGGAACCTGAAAAAAACGAAGGCCAGAACTGACAAGTAGTTTACAAATCTTAGCCTGTAATACATGATTGTTTCCCTTTTTTTTTTTCCTCTTTTAAATCCTTGTCCTTACTACTGGGGAAGTGCAGTAGTACCACAGGTCTGTCCAAAACTACTGTTTGAGTGAGCTGGATTTTGAACCTTGTTTTTCTTTACAAGCCGAATGGCCAGTATGGTCTTTCTTGTGCCCATGAGTGTCTGGTCAAGCGGAAGCCAAGTGTAAAACCACAGAGTTGGGCAGAACCATGTAGAAGCCTGAGTGTTGGAGGGAGGAAACTGAAATTCCTGCAGAGTTGAACACAGATCAGCTGAAGAGGGAGACAGGTGAGACTGGAGCTTGGGGAAAGTGTTTAACCTCCTGCATCTACAGAACTTCTGGCATACTATGAGCCAGCTTTTATGCAACAGCAATGGCCTGTAGACCTCACAGTTCATTCTGTGGAAAATACGTGGGGTTGGCAGAATCTGAAAAATTATGGGGCTGGGGTGTGGTTGGGAGAGCACTCCAGAAAGGCAGTGGGAGTGCTCAGGCTTCCTGCAGCCTCGAGGTAAGAGCTTTGATTGAATTACCTATACTAAGAACACTTGGGTTGGAGGCTGGTGCCATTTAGCCTTTGCAAATGCTTTACAGTAGCATGCCATTAGTCTGGGTCTTCTGTGTTTTCCCATGGTCGGGGTTGAGAGTGAAGTGGGATACAAAAGCAGTAGGGATTTCTCAGCCATGGTTGTTGTTTGGTACATAAGCGGTACATTCTGACAAATGAGCTGCTCTGCTTGAGAGGAAGGAAAGGAAGGGTGGTGCTTGACGAGAAAGAGGCCTAACACAGGGTCAGCTTTAACTTCTGTTTAAACTTATGAATGTGCTGAAGACTGTCCTCTTAAAATGCAGACAAATGTTCCAGCAGCTTTGCCCTGAGAAACCCGGATGGAGCTGAAATCGGATTAAAAGTGTTAATGAAGGAAAGAACTTGTGTAAGTAGAGCTGTAGCAAGCCATGGGGAGAAAAAATTCTCCTTTACAACAGTCAGCCCCATCTGCTTGTAGAACTAATAGTATCTTGAAGATACACAACAGGGGAAGAAGTCTCTTTGTCAACAAGCAGACTGATAAAGCTCAAGTGGATATAAAAATTGTGTATTTCATTAGGGTGTTTTCTTCGTACAGCTGCCTAGTTCTAGACTTAAAAAAAAAAGAGAAAGAATAAAATTATTGTGTCTCTTCTGGAAGATACAAGAGTTATAATCATTGCAAAAGAATTTAAACAAGAGTTTAATATTTTCCAAAACCTTTTCACCTTTTAATATGTACTTTTGTGAAACCTACCTTGAGAGCTCCAGTGCCTAAATTCTTCAACAACAGAAGTGTGGTTTAACCCTAGTATTGGAGAAACCTACCAAAAACAACCCAAAAGAACGTGTGTTCTTCCCCATTGTCTTTGGCCACCTTTAGGTCTGTTCATTGACAAATTCTGTAACTGACTCCTGTTCCCCATCTCAAGACAGGTGAGGGAGAGGTAAAGTCAGGCTGATGAGTAAGTGCAGGAGTCAGGAAACTCTTTCAGAGCCTGCAGGTGTTGTTAGAGAGGTCTGTTCTTTATGAACTCTGCGTGAGGAGCGTAATAAAATTTGAAGGTTGCTGTTTTCCTCAGTTATTGCACACACAGGGAGTATCTCCCTGAAGAGATTCTTCTTTTATCCCTCCACCACCAAAAAAAAACCCCACAAAAACAAAAACAAAAAACCAACCAAACCCAAAAAAACCACCAAAAACTGAAGAGTAGAGGTACCTGGAGGCCCTTGTCTTATTCTACCAACTTTCAGAAACTTAGAAATTACACAAATGGTAGGCTTGGACTAAAGTTCTAACTTTTAGGCAGACACTTTGCCCGGAGGCAGCAAGAAGGTTTGTACCACAGCTGGAAGTAGAAATAGAAAACAGGTTCCTGATTGTTAAATCAGTGGTTCACTTAAAAGGTCTCTGTTCTCCGTGTATGGTCCTGTTTCCTGGGGTGATGCTCCATCTGGTGGTGAGTGAATAAAGAACGTTACCGCAATGCAATTTTAAATCAGGTTCTTCTCGAGGCTTTTAATGTTAAGCCAAAGAATGTTACGCAAATATGTATTGCAAATTCAATCCATACTTGCCCTTCCTAGTATAGCTAGGAGTGCTTGTTTTCGTTGGTGCATTTCATGCTCATGTTTCACTGCTGATTGTATTGGGGAGCTCTGGTTCCATAGCTAAAAGTCAAGGAATTAACTTCCACTACAAGTGCTACAGACAAGTTTAGGTTCACCTGAGAATGCTTCACTGTCACCATGAGCTGTGTCAGAAGAATATTTACAATAAAGAAATAAAGCAACTTTTTAAAAACAAATTTAAAAATCCCCTCCATAATTAGAATTTTGACTACTTGCCGTGAATTTTGTATCTGTTTCTGTATAAGCCAGCAGCAATATATGCACTTCGTTGCTTCCTGTATATTTAAATTTTTCTTTGGGCATGGTGATGAGGTAAGGGCAGAAACAGGTAGGGCCCTTGTGAAAAGAATCTCCACTCTAACTAACAATTCCCGTTGGCTTGGAAAGGAAAACTATTGGGAAAATGTCCCAAAATAGAGGGAAATATACCTACCCCTGTCAAGGTTATGAGTCTGGCATGGAAGGGTATGTTTAGCCTCAAAGCCTAATGATCAGTAGACAGTTTTTGGTTGGTTGGTTGGTTGGTTGGTTGGTTTTTTTAAACAGGTTTTCTTTAAAACCTGAACTCCCTAGTAGCTAGAAACTGGGAAGGGGAAAAATACTCTAAATGTAGGAGGATCATTACAAAATAATTTATATTACATTGAGGTTGTTATTATTACAGGCATTACATCTCTGGACATACATAGGGAAAGGGATTTTAGTATTTTGTATGGGGGGGAAAAAAGGAGATAAATATATATATATGTTAAAGGCAAAACAGATGAATGTATGCATTGTATCTTTGTTTCTCCTCAGATTTATTACTGAACTGCTTCTATATAATCCTGTTCTCCCATTTTAAAACCACGGTGTTGAGGTAAAAAGTATTTGTTGGGAGACAGGTTAGAAAACTGTGGAGTTTCGTACATTAAATTTCCTTAGACAAACTGAATGCCTGTTTCCTCAAGCATTCTAACTAGTGATCATACGATAGGATCTCACACAGCTAGGGAAACTCAGCAGTAAACCACCATAATCCTGCACTTCAAAGCTGAGAAAGAAAAAGCACTTATGCTTGAGCAGCACAGTCTGGCCATCCAAACAACCTGTAGAAATGAACCAGTTCTTAATTTCACAGCAGTTTTGAAATGCAAAATACTGATACTGAAGGGGGATAGAGTCTTCCCTCCATGAGTTTCCAATCTGTAAGCTCAGTCACAACAGGAAAGAAAAGTAATTTACAATGATGCTCTCGAGCATGTGCCACCTTCAGTGAGATCAGAGACAACACCTGCTGAACCCACAGAGCCTACAGCACTGGGAGAAGTTCTTAATCCACACTACTGAATTAGTCAAACCTGATATAATTACGTATTTTCATTTACAGCCTTAATGACTGCAGCTGGGGCAAGAGCAGCCACAATGCTCATGCTGGACTTACTGATCCCACCCACATGGTCTAGTCTGGTGTGTCTGGCTTCCTGAAGCCCAAACAACACTTCCACCAGCATCTGGAATAACCGGAATGCAGTTTTGGTCAGAACAGAAGTAGCTTGTTATAACTAGAGGAGAGAAGACTGAGCAGCAGAGACAGCCTCTGCCCAAACACGACCCTTGGGTTTAAATATCTTTAGTTATATGTGACTCACTCTTCACCAAACCATGTCAGAAAGTGAGGGCCATAGAAAATTGCAACAAAGTGTAGTGACACGAGGGTTATTTCACAGAGGGCAGCTCTGGCCAGTCAGATGAGGAAGTTATAAATAGTACATCTTTACTTACAAATAAATCACTCCTTTGTTAATTACATTGTGCTGATGCAGTGAGGCTGTTAGGTCATACAGACACATGTCCCCTCACCCTGACACCTTGCAAAGGCCTATGAAGTGTTAATTACTTCCACACTAGGCAGATGCTTCCTTAGAAGTGTGAGAAGCTGAGAAATGACCACTCTCAACCTCCATTTGGTCCCTCTGTCTCTTCTGATCCACTTGTATCACCAACTATCTGGCACCTGTGTGACAAAACTACCCTAGCCTACAGCAGAATTTGACAGGTCACACAGAATCATCCTAATGACCCATTCTAATGAGGGAGTTCAGCCTGGGGCTCTGCTAACTTCTCTCATTGCTGCTTCTCCACAAGCATTTGGCCTACAAATGTGTCTTTAAGAAAATTAAGCCTTTAGTCGAGCAGGAGACCCAAGTTTTTCAGGGCTTGGGTCTGTTCCATGGCTTCTAGGAAATCGCCCTGAGCTTTGTTCTATAAATTACCTGGGGGAGAATTAGTTTTACTTTTCAAAAGCTGTTCTTACATGGCTTTCCTGGGCTTCATCACTCTGTTTTCCTCCTCTTCTGGGCCCCAGGTTGAGCTCACACCTTTTATTCCTTGAGTCCCTCTGCTTTTATGCAAGGGAAGAGTTCATTTTAAGCTGAGGCAGAAATGACACAGGGAGTCATTGAGCAGGCTCAAAGGACTGAGTTTCCATTCTCAGGACAAATGTACCTAAAGCTGACTTGACTTGATAAAGGACTCCTTAAAGGCTTCATTCCCCAGTCAATGAAACCAATAGAAACTTAATTTCATGCCAGTGGTCTGGGAACAAGTCTTAGTCCTTGGTTACAGAAAGTAACTTACAAAAGCAAGATCTATTGTTCCAAATAGTATTTCTGATCAAGCTAATCTAGTGAACAGAAGGGCCAGCTGGAGCTCCCCTGTGAGATACAAGGGCACGTGCCTGAAGCCATCTCACTAGCAGAAACAGCACTCGTCATGAGAACCACTCAGACCCCAAAATTCTATGAATTTATGAGCAAATGCGACAGCCTTGGGGGCCAGTAACGTAGACAGCATTATCAGACACCCTACACCTGTTTCTAAGAGAAACAAGATTTTACTCTCTTATTACTGGGAATAATTATTCTAGCACAGCCAAAGTTCCCAAAGATTCCTCTTCAATACATTTTCATACAGGAAAAGTTAAAGACAGGTACTCCAAGATTAAGCTCAACAGTGTCTTAGTGCCAAAGAAGGAAATACTGCTGTACCATTTATATGAGCTGGGGACAGGAATATTGGTTGTCCACAAAGAGAAAGAACTTACAGTGCAAGTACCAGCAGGAAAACCATCAGCATATTCACAGTTGCCTGATCAACCTTCAAATGAGGTGAAGAAAGAAAAACTGCATTTGTTTTGTGTACAACACCCCAAAGCACCACACAAGTATGACACAGTGCTGCCATTTTTCATGTTGTAATGTTTTCCACTTTAAATGCAGTTTCAAAAAAGTATTTCTACATGGAACACTGATTCCTTGTTGCAGCCAAGCACTTCAATTAAATAAGCCAACATGCAGACAAGTTGTTTTCATTGGTTTTAATTTTAAATACTGTTCAAGAGTAATATAAAAGTTACTAGGTTTGTCTATTTAGACTAATCGTTGTTTGGGTTTTCCCCCCTCCCCCCAGAAATCTTCAGTGGAGTTACTTGATGCGTCTTTCAGGTAACATTTTAGAAAGAACTCCAAATGACAGAATTTAAGCTTATGTTTTCCAAAAGAGAGGGTTCTGTGTCAGACGTCTCTGGAAGTTCTCATACCTAGAAAAATAACAAAAAAACAATCAAAAAATAACAGCTGCTGCATATAAAATTGTATTTTTTAAAAAGAGTACAACTAATTTGGTCTATGCAGAGAACATGATAAACTGCATCTACTTCACACCAGGAAATTAGTAAATCCAAAATCCATTTGCATATCAAGAAAATTTGTGGTTAGACTTGTGTATTTCAACAGATGAATTTCATTAAAGCAGTATCCCAGAGGAGACTCATTCAAGCATAGTAAAGTTGTGAGTGAATTTAGATTGGATATGAGGAAAAATTTCTTCACTGAAAGGGTTGTCAAGCACTGGAAGTGGTGGAGTCACCGTCCTTGGCAGTGTTTAAAAGACATGTGGACATGTTTTATTGGCCCTGGGTTAGGGGTGCACTTGGCAGCAGGAGGTGAATGGTTGGACTCCATCTTAAAAGTCTGTTCCAACCTAAACAATTCTGTACATTTTAAGTGGCTGTTTTATGCATAACGTTTTTTGGGCTAGGAAATCAAAGTCTGGGCAGGTAGAAGTGTGAATCTGAGGCTGAATGGTAATGTTTTAGTAAAATCAAATGAGGAAATATAATTCTCTAACACATAATGCAAACATGTATGCACACATGCTGTCCTAATTTCGCTTTCCATACTCACAAAACCAAGCAAACCATAAACAAACTGAGCATCAGAATTCACTGTTGACATACAGTGAAGAAATAGGCACAATATACAATTTCTGTGCCTTTCTAAAAGAAAAAGAAATAATAGAGAAGCCTATAGGCTTTGAGCCACAAAAGTTAAAAACCCACTTTTAATCCTCACAAACCCAAAATGTAAGGAATCAAAAGGTACTGCCAATGAAACAAAGGAAACAACAAAATGTTCTCCTACACTTCCTAGTTCATAGGCCAACTCAAATGAGAAAAGACTCTGAAGGGTTTTAAACCAATTCAGCCCCACCCTGACAAGTCACATCAGAAACCTTACCCACACACGTTCATGGAGTTTGTAGTTACATTCAAAACACAAGGGATCTGCATCAAATTACACTCCCAAACAAAACACATGGCTCTCATCAACTACTTGCATATTCATGAGATCTGTACTAATGATAAAACTGTATTCAGATAGCCTAAAATACTGATTTGAAAAGGGCTTAGGTTAATACTGCAGAGGCTAAATAAATAAGGCCAAACTGAGAGGCAAGACATTTTCAGATAACCTAAAGGATTGCCTGCAGTTCACAATTTATCTCCAGACTACACAGGCATCCCCAGACAGTTATTAAACCAGTCCCTGGAAAACAACTCTCAGAGGAACTTGTGCATTTACTCTCAAGGATCTTGGTGACAGAACCAGGTCAATTAGGAACATGATGTCATCACCTCTCATATATCCTTAAGTAAGGCAACTATGCTGGAACTATGTCTAGGAAGAGACAAGTAAAACAAATAAGCACAAATTGACAAGTACCAGTGTGTTCTGTCTTCCCACAACTCCAGAGCGTGTGCATTATCAGCAGCACAGTGCAAATGCACATATGTCAAAGGCAACTTTTTTAGAACCAAAAAAGCTTCATTGGTTGCATAGCACTTTTCTAACAAAAAAAAGCTGACAAATAAATATAAAAACAATGGGCAGGACCTCTCTATACTAGAAATAAACAACAATTTTAAACACTTTTGCATCATCTCACTAAATAGCATGACAGTAGTTCAGTGCTTAGAAATGATGGTCTAATGCCTAGAAAAAAAGAACATTTGTTACTAGAGATCATTGCCATTACCATTTCAGAACTACATTTGCAGGAATGAAAGCTTCAGAAGGATTTGGGGTCATCTGTGCCTGAGTAACAGCAAACGAGGAAGCAAAGTTATAGAAGTTATCCAACATCTTCTGAGTGAACTGAAAAAAAAAAAGAAGAGACATTTTAAGGAAGTTCTTTCTTCAATTTGAATTTTTGTGCGAAAGTTTAACAGATATACAGCTCCTACATGAAGTAGTTTTAGCATTGTCATCTAAAACACAGTGGGAAAGTGGATATAGTAGGTCTAGAGACATCTGTTTTAAATTGATCAAAACATCCTAAGTTTCACTCTTGCCCTTAGATCCATCGAGAATCCAGAAATCATTTTAAGAATCTTCACTTGCCCTCTCCCTGCTCAATTTGATCCAACTAGACAAAGAGCTTTGGGAAGAACATTTTCTGTTTGTGACAAAGAAGTGACAAGAGCTGTCCCTCTCCTCGAAATTAAATCATCAGACGAACTCCAGAGTGGGCCAAAGTTGCCATTCCAGCTCCCAGAAAAACACTTGTTGTTAAACCATTGGAAAAGTCTGCAATCTGTCTAGTTACAACTCATCAGACTCCAGTGACAGGGCAATCTCCTTCAGCATTCCCCACAGAAGGGCTGCTGTCCTGGCATCTTTTACTACAAGATCTTGTGGGGAAAACACCTCAAGGATGCACGGGGCACTCCTAAACTGCGGGACTAGGAAAGCAAAAGAGTGAAAGAGAGGCCAAAAAATAGCAAGCCCTATGTGCAGAGGATGAGGTTGGAGTACATTCCCAGCCAGTCTACAAATACTATGATACCTCCTTATTTCCCCTATTCTTTAAAAACAAACAAAATAAACTAAACAAAAAAAAGTTATGCCTTGTTTTGATGGGAGAACAAGCAATTTTCATATAGAAAATTTAATAGACAGTGAAATGATGCAGGAAAACAGAGCCTGAGTTAATATATGCACAGTCTTGTGCTCCCCTCTGACAAAAGGAGCAGAAGAAATGATATCCCAGAACCCTACCCTCAGTCTCACCCCACTCACATGCAGAACTCTACAGTTTTGTCCTACTTCTTTTTTATCTATAACTTTATATACATAAAAAAGACATATTTGATCATAAATCTTCATAAAACTTATTAAAAATGTAATAGGAGAGCAACTCCTTAACTTAGGGTAGCAACAGCTGATTTTGCCATTAAAAAATACTTTTATTGCTATAATGTAGCAGTTCCAAAGAGCTGATGTCAAATATTAAATGAAAGCCATTAGTTATTTACAAATACGCTCCCAGTCATATATGCCCTTCCTCTGCAAACCCTCAAAGGTTTCCTTCAACTTCGACCTCACACATTTTCTCTGTAGGAGTAAGTACTACTTCAACCTTTGGGTCAACTGCATCCCTTGAAGGCAATTACAATTTCAGTTAAGTTAGATGCTCAAACTTAGATGCTGCTGTTTTTTAACAGAAAAAATCACTTAACTGAAAATAACATTTGTAAAAATGTTATGCAATCATGAGGTGGTTTTTTTTATTCTTTAAATACTACTGCCAGAAAAATCCATGAGCCACCTTTTGCAAATGACCTGACGTGGCATGTTATTCCTCATAATTACTACTATAGTAAAAATTGGTGGAATCAAAAATATTATGTAGGTGTCCTTTGCCCCTAACAACTCCAGAAAAGGTCAATTAACTGTGCTATACAAAAATAGCTGTTGGTCAACTCCTAGTCATGCTAGTCATGGTAACTTTCCCCAAGAGACATTACCTATTTGGAGCTAAAATGTGTATAAACTGCCAAAGAACATCAGCTACAGTATCAGGATTACTGTACAATTACCAGTCACCCTCAGCAAACACCTGGAAGGAAAGTGAGAACGTAAAAAAGGCCTGAAGAAAAGCCTCACCAACTGCTGAAATGTTTAAATAAAATGCCAGAGCCATCAGTATTAGGGAAATCAAGACCCACCGTGCAGGTCTAGCTTGCCTTGGATTGCTGTTAGACTGCCAACTAACTGCCAGAGCTGGCTGAGGACTTCCAGAGGTTCAAACTAATGGACAGGCTGGGTTAAAAAATGGCACATATTGCAGCCCAAGGCCTGATCCACAGGGAAGGCACTGGGGGAAACAAAAATCTTTCTGAGGGAAAAGGCATAATTCTGTAGTTCTGCAGAGCTACATTAGAACGATTTCTACAAGGAAAGTGGTACACCTGAGTATCTATCTGCATCCATGCCCACATTTGCCTTAACTTTTGAGTAATGTTTGACCATCCCTGCAAGTCTACGTACTGAAGTTTCAGCACTTACAAATCACCAAAGATCCACTCTCTCTTACATGTATTTAGTCATAGCTGCTCCTATAAGGAAGTATCATATCACTGTCTTTTACAGTAGAGTGTCACTGACACAAGTGAATTTCTTGGCCTCATGCCACTGAGCATGCAAATTCCAGTCTTTTACAGGAGACAGTTTTTCAGTGTAAGAAAAAGCAATTTCACAGTATCAAAGCATCCAACTAAATTATTTGACAATTATTAGGTTGGTTACAATCCTACTGCCACCCCCAGCAGCTTCCCCTACCCACTCCCCAATTAGTTCTTCAGAGGCTCAGTTCTTGAGACTTTCATAGTACAGAGAATTTCTGAAAAAGGAATGTCCAGGCTACCTCTGTGAATGAATCTACTGATGACACAGCAGCACTTGCAACAGGAGTCTGCTGGGCCAGATTCTCCAGCAGTTCCACTGAGATTCCAATCTGAGCCACTGTTGGCGTCTGTGGGAGGTTCATGGCACCAAAGGGATGCTGACTTCCCTTCCCTGAAAGCACCACGAACAGCACACGTTAGGTTTGGCACACACGTAAAGGCTGTGTAACTTAAACCACCGTGTTTCTCCTGCACACGGTATTCCCCCGCTCCCACCAGAGGGGTCTCCTTATCTCAGAAATACAGAAAAACAGGCACAAGTACACACAAGCACAACAGATGGAACAGTGTGATTGGTACATTTAAAAAGCACGACAGATCACAAGGAAATTTCTAAAAAACAGAAAAACATTACTTCATTACTTTAAAGCTCCCTATGAAGCAAATGGATTCAAGAGGAAATATGACCAGTGAGTGAAAGACAGCAGAACCTTTCTCTACAGGAACCAAGCTTTTAATTCACATTTTGGCAATTGCAGATAAACTGGAAACATGCAGCACGGCTGAAGTTGTTTAATTCACTCATTACAACCTGGTTCTAGTGAACCTGTTTGTGCTCTAAAAAAGTAGAGTACACTAGTTTAAGACCCCTCTGTCTCAGGGAGGGCTGCGCAGCCCCAGGTCTCGTCTGAACTGCTAAAACTCACCAAAAGCAACAAAGGTCAAAGAAATAGTCATGGAACAGAAAGGCCTTCGACTTTGCAAGTGCCACAGAGAAAACAAGGAACCACCCCCAAATTGCATGCCACTCACACAGGCATCATCCCAGCCCTCTGCCCTCACTTCTGACCTTTCTCAACCCATACTTTCAGTCCCAGCTTCAGCCAAGGTCTCTGCAAACAAGGACAGACACTCAGAGTCACTTAAATCATGAACTCTTCTGTCAGCATCTCAAAAGGAAAATGCAGGAAAAGGTCTGTGGGACCACCATGCTATCAGTAAACAAACACTAATACTGCACCTGTGTTTGTGGGAACACAATAATCAAGTACCCTCTTAACACAGAGGCAATGTTTCAGCAGCACTCTCTGACCTCTTACTAGCAGAAGAAAGCAAAGCTAATGAAGAGCTGTCCTATAGACCAGTCAGCACTATCTTGAGCTGCAAGAAAGGCTAATGGAGATCTAAAGCACCATCTGACTTAGTCAAAAACTCAGCCAGCAACAACAGTTTGACAAGTTGAACAGAGATCAAGACTGAAGACCTCAGGAACTTGACCATTCCTCTGCAGACACAAGGCACAAAGAAGCAAACAGCCAACTCATGTGGAAAGTACATTCACAAACTCAGCACCCTTTTCAACTGAAGTGCTACTCCTCTCTCCAGATCCTACAACTGCAATATAGTGCCACCTTATGATTCAAGCACTCCTTTTAAAATGTTACTTTAACACAAGGTAAGAAGAGAGTTCATCTCCTGAAACACTATTTAGAACCTCTTCTGAGAAATGTCATAGCTGTGTGATCTCAGCATTTGCAGTTGATAGATGCGTGCTTGATACAAGCTATCAGAAACCAAGTATCAAGTTCATTATTAAAAAAATCCCAATAGCAACAGAGCTGGTACAAGTTTTGCATCTTGTAACATATTCACCTGAGAAGCTGGCATTACAATAAAAAAGTAACATCCTCAAGCAACAGTAAGTTGCATCTGTTACAATGTAAGATTACTTAAACAGTCATGATTCAAACAATAAAACACATCCATTCCATTCACTTTCCATGAACTCCCATGGAACCATGGCCGTGGAAAGATGTCTGCCTAAAAGGGTGAAATAAAAGCATCCATTGCCATCCTTACATCAGGAGAAATACACTCCACATTTTCCATGCTTGGCTCTTGCAATTAGCATTCCAAACCTTACAAATGCAGAGAATGTTAATCAGTACTGAAATACAAGCTCAGGTTTTTGCATTCAGACCCTACACTCTCCAACACATTACATCACAGCAGAGCAACTGCTACCAGAAAAGTATTTTCACACCCATTTCTTTCCCTTCATTGAACTCTTAATTCAATTACTGAGCCTTCATTACCTTTGAGCCCAATCACAACAAAACCCTCACCCATGTGTACGCCTCAAATGCAGACATCATATTAGAGCATAAAGAGCATCACAGCAGAAAAGTCTGTCATGGAAAAGGTTATCCTGTAACTCTTATCTGACTTGTGAACACACTTCCAGTAAGGATGCAAAATACAACTCCAAAGTTCGTTTTTTATTTCTACCACTCCTTCAGGCACAACTGAACACCAAAAAACCTTACAATTCCAAGGCAAGGACCATTTCTAAGCCCCTTCTTTATGCATAAACAAACGAAACTCTGCTACAACCACTGCTTCCCAGGGAGCTGACAGGGACACACCTTTGGTCCTCTCAACAAAGCATTAAACCCAAAATGCAGAGTTCAAGTATCAGTAATGTCTCTCAAAGATTCCAGCTCTCTCTTACGTAGTCTTCTCCATCTCAAAATTGCTTATGGCCATGGAAACTTAGATTGCGTAGCTTAGACTGAGTCCACAGTCAGATGAGCTGCAGACAGTAAGAGGAATGGCAGAGCTCTCTGCTCCTCAAATCAAGCATAGCAGCACCTCAAAGCACTGCAAAGGTGTTCAACTATGTCACTGAGATCTTCTTCGAGAGCAGCCCTTACTGGGAAATTATGGCTAATCATGCAAAAAGCATCTGAAAATGCATCTTCCTCCAAAGCTGTCTCAGAGCACACATCAGCAAGTCTTTCAAGCATAAGAAACATATGCCAAAAGCACTGGTGATACGCTTTACTGTTGCACTAACCACACAGCTTTGAGATACACAAAACCACATCCCTCCAAACTCTTCCTTGTGGTTGCTCCATTTCTTCTGAAGAAAGCTCAAATTTTTGAGGAATATGTATGACCAGAATTCATTTTGCTCTGCAGCTTGATAGCCTTTATCTCATACCATACTGCCACATCCAGGACTGACTCAAAGCATGCCTGCCATGTTAGAAATGAAAACATTTTAGCACAGCAACCTCAACGCTTAATTAAACAGAGATTCAAGTGAAAGATGCAGACTACACCCAAGCCTAAAAAAGACGTGTACTGCTTTATCACTGTAACACTTTAAGCTGCCTGACTGATGTATCTGTCCCTTTCATATGACTAAGGTGTGCCATTGGAATGTGTCATCATTTTTATAATGCACACAGCAAATCCCTCACATATTTAGGAAAACAGACACACAGACACCCCCCCTACTCGATGTACCGAAAGTACTAAAACATTTGGAAAGCTGCTTTCCAATGAGGACATCCTCTGTTGGACAATTCTATAGAGCAACTGCCCCTGGCTGGGTAGTGCCAGCTGTCAGAAATCACTGCCAGGCTCTATTCCCTGCAAAACCTGGCTGTGCTACAAAGAATAAAATCGCTTAGCAGAGGAAGCTGAAAGAAAACACTGCTGGCATGTCTAGACAAATGCCTAAAAACATGGTAGGGAAGTTACAGGATCATTTTCCCTCAGGTTCTCTATGCAGAAGCACAAAAACACGTCAAGTCTGCTTAAAGGAATTTCCAGATCAACACCACACACAAGAGAAGACGAGTGAGAAATTTCACAAGGAACAACAACACAACAGACAGACTTCCATGAAGCTGACAGGCTGCTTCTAGTACATCTGCTCAGAACTATCTGAAAACACACAGTGGGCTGCCTTTTCAAGTAGCTTTTTGTTCCAAGCAACCTTCACACACTTATCCCTTATGCATTCAGGAACACATCTGTTTCACCAACTGCTATGTTCTACCAGTCTTACCAGATTTCAGACCAGAAATTTTGAAGATGGCACTTGGCTTCTCATTTGTGACAAACCCCAGCAGCTGCCACACTGCCATCCCACTCTGGTCTGGGTAACAAAAATAGACAGATCCTCCCATTCCATCTGGAAATGGTATAGTTCCCAGCATGAAGACCACTACATGGTTGATGTTTTCATAGTCCGGTAAATCAAATACAAATTTGTCTTCAGCCACTTGTTGGGGTGCAGCTTGTACCTAAAGAGAACAAAACCTTTATTAGTATTAACATGTTTTTCATCTTCATCTGTAACTGTGAATTTCCTTTCACAGAAATACACCTAAAGTGGTACATAACAAAAGGTGAGGAACGTACTAGCCTAAAGAGCAGATAGCCAGATAAAAGTCAAACACAGCGAAGAACAACTGCAAAAAATACTACCAGAAAGACACAACAGTCTTGTTCTACCTGCACTGAACACATATCCCACCCGGGACTATAGGATCAGAATACCTTCGCTCCCCATGTGCGTAGGAGGAAAATAGGGTGCAGAAGAGGTTGCCAAGTCACTAAGAAGTGGCTGTTGACCACCTGGCTGGCACAACCCCAGGATCATGGAAACCTGTTCACATAGGAAATACAATAGACCTTGAGAAAGGCAGCAGAAGGATGGCTGAATGCCAGAGCAAAAGATACCCTCCTCTTTACCCGAGATGCCACATCCTTGCAGCCAAGGCACAATCTAGCCTTAAAAAGCTTCTTTTAAGCTCCCAGCTTGTCTCTGAGGAGACAACATTGACAGGGGGATGGCAAGCGGCTCCCGGCAAGGACGCTCTACAAGGCAGCTGCCTGTGGGGACGCGGGGCAGGAGCCAGCGGAGCGCCGGGCAGGCGGGGCCCCCTGCCTGGGGCCCGGGGGGGCGAAGGGCCCTGCGGCAGCTCCACCCCGGCCCCGAGCGGGTTGAGGGCCCCGCCCGGGCCCGGGCAGCGCTCACCAGCCTGCCCGCCACCAGGCAGCCGAACATGGCGGCGGCCTGCGAACCCCCTCAGACGCCTCGCTACTCCCGAGCCTCCATGAGCGCCGTTCCCGGAAAGTCAACACGCCCCCGCTCACCCCGGCGCCGCCGAGTCACTTCCGCGGCGCCGCCACCACGGACTACAGCTCCCGCGGTGCAACGCGCGGCCGCGCACAGGCGGTGTGGGCCGGGGTGGAGCATGACGGGAGCTGTAGTTCTTTCATGTCACCGCGCTAATGTGCGTGAGGGGCGGGAAGAGGCGACACCGCCCGGCACAGCCCCGGGCCAGCCCCGCCGCTGCCCCAGGGGCTGTGGGCAGGAGTGTTCTCCGCGAAGGTTCCACAGCGTCTTTTGCCCTTGTGTTTAAGCTAGCCTGAATTACAATAGATCCACGATAATGCCGTCTAGACATGGCATGAAATCAAGCAGACAACAGAGGAAGAAAATGAACAGGGAGATGAAGAGAAGCAGTTCATCTGGTAAATCTCCATAAATTATGATAAAGATTCCTCTCAGCTCAAGACACAAAGATTGTTTTTCAGTCTCCGTTTACAGGGCGGTTCTCTTGCACGTTAGTGCAATATAAGCTGCACCCGTGTTCTTTCGGCTGAGGGAAGCTCCCATGCTTCCTTGCTTGTGGTCCCCTGGGTGTCAGAGCACAGGCTGGCTGGGCTGGATTTGGAAACAAACCATTCCTCACTTTGACTGGGAACAGTGTTCTGCACTTTCTATAGAAGCCTTTCTTTTAAATCTTCTGTTGTGTCTTGTGTTTACACAGGTATTTTAATTCATGCTTCAATCTTAATTGTACCCGTGTTAGTATTTCTGTCAGAAATCTATATGAAACCTCTCCCCTTTTACTGTGCCAGTGTAGCTGCCATGGACTCTGAAACCTGTGATTAGACCCATCTCTGTAGGAAATGTCAGGGTCCTTCCTGCACCCAGGATTACCTTCGGTGGACAGCTTCTCCTGTCCTCAGCCATCCCAAGCCCTGGGCACTGCACCTGTGCCTTATGGCAGAGGTCTGTCACTGGGGAAGCTCCCAGGGTTGCTTCCGTTGCCCACTTTGTGGTAAAGTTTTAGCAAAGGATCGTGCTGCCTTTCCAAATACTAAAAACTTAAACGAAATTAAGACCCCAGTGCATGCTACCGGATGGAGGAACCAACCTGTCCCTTGCAGTGTGAAAATGTGAGGGAATTATGAGAGCGAGACCTATTAAAAATCCTTATGCTAGCCCACGGTTATTTGTACAGGCAGGATGGAATTTGTATTTCTGTCTGATTCACCTCTTGGATTTAGTAAGAAGCCCAGGTGTAAGAAGTCTTGAGGCAATAGTGCAGAACTGCCGAGTCCCAGGCCTCATTTTGGATTTGAACCTTTGCAAGTGAGTTCTCTGCTTGGCAGGTGCTTTTCCAGCTGGCCCTGATGAACTGGAAAGAAAGAAAGTGTTTTAAAGCTTGAGATATTGCAAATTAGTGGAGGGTGGCCAAGCTCTGCAGTGCAGCCACTGAGACACAACAAGAAATCTGCTAATTAGGCAAAAGCTCATCTCAGATTGCCAACTTGCTGCAAACCTCTGAGATTACACCATGTCTAAAAGGCTCAGGGCAACCCCATCTTGCAGACCTGATCTCAGCAGGGCTCTCATGCACTCCTGCTTAGGCATGATTTTTTTTTTTAAATTTAAACCTAATTATTTACTATTTATCTAAAACTTGCTGAGCTTTCTATGCAGAGCCATTGCTGCTCCCCCTGCCAAAAGCTAATCTCAGCCTGTTTATGAAGGTGCTCTAGAACTTACTTGTGACACAGATGTCCACTCCAACCCCTACTAAGATCCATGCCTTAATGCCATTTAGGTAGAAGAAGGTCCTACAGAGCAGGCACGTTCCCTGTGTGCAGTAAGGGCACATATTTCCTATTCAATAGTAACAGATAGTGGCACAACACAGAAAACAGTTATATGTAAAGAACCTCTGAGAAGAAGATTCTGTTCCTGGGTGAGGCAAAAGCAGGAGTAAGGGGAAGAAACCTCAGGCAGGTTGAGTCCAGACTGACACAAAACTTCACCCATACAGTGGTGGGTGGTGTGCCAAGAATATGTGCTGGGATCCCACTTGAACACACAGACCAGCAGCATCTGCACGTGTCTGAACATGGGTGCAGTGAGGTGTGGATGTTGGATGAGCAAGAACTGTGGAAAGTAATTTTTTTTCCTGAATAAAGAGTAATTTTCTTGTATTTCTTTTCACATTAGTCACAGTTGCAAAAGCAGCAATAGCTTGTAAAATATTCATGTGGTAGGATGGAGGGTTTTTCATGGTTCTCCTTTCCTCTTTCCCTGGACACCTTTTTCTCTTTGTTTGCCAGTATGTTTTTCTGCTGTCTGTCTAGTCTCCAGGCCATTAAGGATTTCATTAACGTATGTCATTTGCATGTTTTCCAACCTGAGAAATTGTAGCCTATGTAGTCATTTATTGTGCAGAAGTTGTTCTGTATTTTTTAATCACTCTTGTCATTTCTTGATCCATTTCCCCCAGATTCAGTGCAGGGGAGCAGTCAGCCCTGCAGCCATTTCTGGCTGCTAGCAGTCAGGAAGACACTGGACAGATCTGCCCACAGGTGCACATCTCTCCCATTTTGAGAAGGTGGTAAAGCTCTCATTTTTGGCCATGTGAGAGCAGATGATATCAAAGAATGAACTCTTGACCTGTTCCCCTGACTTAACAAGCCTGGGATGTTTCAAGATTTGATTCTTCTGTGTAGCTGAGGAATCTCAGAGCTCAGCTTCTTGAGAGCTTGGATGATGCTGCTGTTGGGTACCAGGAATAGGGCTGAGGTCATTTGGGATAGTGAAAATGTGTGATAGGAAGGACTGGGTTATGTAATGGTGAAGAAGGAGTTGCCTCATGGGACAGAGGAGGAACAAGGCTAAATGGAGCATGTAGAAATGTGGTGTCAAGTGGTTCAGGGTCAATGACTCTAAGGTCACTTTAGAAAGAGATTTTAATTGTCTTTGTGCTGAGCAGTGGCCTGTATTTGTTGTGTAGCTGCTTTCCTCAGTGCTGTTGACCCATAAGTGTTAATCTTCTCCCTTTTGAAGCCAGTGAGCATTTTGTTTACAGAAATAGTGATCAGGAAAAAGTTACCAGATAAATCTACAGAAACTGAATATTTACTTGGAGACTGGAAAAAAGAGCCAAAGTGCCCAACTTAACTGCAGACTAGTTATTCTCTTTTGAGTATGTTCAAATAACTGCATAAAGCAATCAAAATCTGGAGACAGTGAACACAGGTGCAATTGGTGGCACTGTTTTATATTAAAATACTTTAATTTGCATTATAATTTTCCACTATTATGACCTTTGCTTAGCTGCTTCTCAACTTTTCCAAACTTTAACCATTTGGACTAAAGTTCTTTTCAGTAAGTGCTTCTATTAGTTTATATTTTTATGTATGTAAAAGTTTCAGCCAGAATGGTTCTGTTGTTTCCAACACATGGGTCAAAAAATGCATTGTTTTGCTCAAGCTAAAAAATTAAAATTTGGATGACCTGTTCTTTCAGAAGCCCTAATTCCCTCATGTTGAGAGAGGAGAGACTTGCAATGTGCTGGTAGGTAGTCTTGAGTGAGAAAAGGTGCTGTGAAAATAAGCTCACCTGTATCTAGATATGAAATATTTGGAGAATCCCAGTTTGTACGTGCTCAGGAGAAATTTGTGTAGCACCACAGATTCCATCCATGCTGAACAAGTCTCACCAGGGCTACAGAAGCTTGTCTGTAGCTGCCTCTAGGTTCGGCACCAAGGCTAGAGGAGAGTACTGAGCCCTTCTTACCCAACTTAACAACCTGAGGGAAGAACCTAAATTAAAAACAGTTTCCTTCTGTTCTTTCTGGACAGTGGCTCCTCTAAGGCAGAAATTGTCCTCTGGAAGAGCATCTTTGTTGCCAGTAATTAGAGAAGACATCTTGGCAGTACAGCCATTTAACTGAGGAGCCTCCGTTACGTGGGAATTTAAGTGGGAGGAATCCAGTCACTTCTCCAGCTCACAGTGCTGGTGTTTAGGTTGGATAGGAGCTACAAGGGAGGAAAGGAGGAGTAGTGAAGATGGGGGAAGGCATAAGGGCATTAGGTTGCAGCAGAGGGCAGGAAGGAGGAAGAATATAGTTTACTTTTTAGTGATACTGCTTTTTTGAGATTTGAGAAATGGTTTTAAAACCCCCATGTCAGCTGAAAGAGATGATCACTGGTCTGGTTGCAAAAAGGTGCCTGGCATATTGACCTTGCATGACCTGTTCTTTGCTAGTGGTAGAGAGGCAACTGGCGTCTGTGCTGTGAATTTTATTTCACTTGCCTACAGCCTTGAAGCCTTTGTCAGTGTTATCTGAGAGCACTTGACTATGGTTGTGTGACAGCTTTAGTAATGACAGGGTATTTGTAGAATATAGGAGATCACATAATCTGTTCCTCAGATGACTTTTTGGGACTTGAGTTCCATGGATGTCTTACTAGTCTTTGCTGCATTTAAGGTCTCTGAATCTTTATGGAGAGAATTATTTTGTACATGCTGCGACTGAATTTACATTTTTTAAGTGAATGACACTTTATCACCAGCAGATGGTGATAAAATACCAGGGTTTGACATTTTAAAAATCACTGTTCATGTCAGAAGTTGAGACTGGCTCTGGTTGTATCTCTGCTGAAAAACTGCTCTGTTCAGTTTAAACCCTTAATCGGGATGAAACAGTTCTTGAATATATTAATGTTATGTCATTAGCTGGCAGGCAGTGAGCTATACTTTCAGGATCAAAACTAGTAATGGAACAGATAAACCAAATAATCCCGAGGACCATCAGTCCTCCCCCACGCCACATACAGAGATACATGTCCCCACACCTCCTGCTCCAAGACTTGGGGTACAAGCAAACCAGCCTTTTTTTTTGCATGCTATCCCAGTGCTTAACTTCCTATCTCCATTTAGAATTTAAAACCAACTTCACAGCAAAATTATTTTTTGTAGATCACTGTGTAAGGATTTTTTTGAAGACCTTTCTATTTGCTTATATCAAATCCTTTTAAGTTGCTCAACTTCATTAGAGACCTACCCTGTTTGAGTGTCTCTCCAAGCATGTCTTAAACACTTCAGACGGACAAGTCTGGCTTCCCTAAAGTTATCAGTTTAATTCTATTTTGTCTAAAGTTGGTCTACCTCCTTTCTGTATGCATGAATAAAAAGAAACTAGCATACAACTACTTAAGGAAAAAATTTCAATTGATTTATAGCGTAAGCAAGACACTTATTTTCTGGAATTTATTGATGAATGTTAACGAAAGGTATTGTCCAAACATAGCTTTCTAGGTCCAGCTGTGCTAGCTCCATAGGTTTGTGTCTTCTGCTTAACTGTACATGTTCATCACTACTCCTGTGAAAGTGTTTTGCTTCTTCAGGTTGCTAGCTAAGTGTTCTCCAAACTGTTTTAGACATAATAATCTGGACTAGTTTAAACAGAGTTAATATTATATCTCCTCACTGGGCGTATTGTGACTGAAACATATCAGTGGGTAAAAGGAACACAGGACACTGTGACAGTCTAGCTTCAGGTGGTGGTTCCCTGTTACTTGTTGATTTACAGTGCATATGGAGGCTCCTCACTCTTAGTTCTTGTTTGCACTGTCCTGTCATCCACAGCTCATTAACCACTATTTCTCAGCTTTTGATGATGGCCAACCATGATGTTCCCCTTATAAGAGTATTCACAAGAGCCAGCAGATCTTAAATGCCTGAGATCCTCTTATGCATCAAAGATGGGCAAGGCATGGCTCGCTCCCAGTGAAGAAAACTGCTCCTCTAGGAGCAGGGGCTTTCTGCCTTGTGTGCTGTTGGTGTTGGTGTTCTGTGGGCAAAATTGTCCTGTTTTTCTTGAAGTCTGAAAGAAATGAATAGGAAATTCTACACCACGATGACTGAGTTCACTGCAGGTGTTGGGAGAAGGTGAGAGGAATATGCAGCTACTTGAAGGTGAGGTGTGAACTGATCTTAAGGGTTGTTCACAGGACTACAGGTGGTTGACTTTGCCTGTCTTGGTCTGGTACACCCTGACATTGAGACATCATAGCTGACCATTTCTGAACTCATTCTGTCCCAGGTGAGAAGGTAGCCTCCTTGTGTTTCACTTTACAGCATGCAGTCAGGTAGACCATGACAGCTACATGTTTGAAGTAACACATACCAACTTGCTGGCTTGCTGTGTATGGAAAGGACTAAGCTTTGTCGTTGTGCTGTTAGTAGTTAATTGCACAGGTTGTTAACTCCTGCTCTTAGAAACTGTAGTAACTCTTCATCATGCCTGACTATATTTTGCTTCCTTGTTCAGAATGGAGAACCTCTCTGCATGGTCATTTGGCTGTGCTTTGAGTCCTCAGCTTTGCTGACATTCCTCCCATTACTGTTTTTCCGGTCTTCACAGCTGCTGTCTTGGTGGGGCTAACTTGGATGTCCAGAAGGTCCCATTACATTTCAAAACTGTCCAAGTCCTTTTTGTTCAGTTTCATCTCACTAGATACAATAGGGGTGGGATTAGTGTCAGCTTAAGCTGAGGTGCACGTGGATTCAGGATCTGTGCTTGCTGTTTGTGTGGGCTGGAATACTTCAATGAAGGACAGGTGTAACTGAAAGCAGCACCTACTCTAATTATCATGCTAATAAATCAGCTTTATACAATACATGTGCTCCTATCTTTGCAAGCAGAAATGTATCATGAGGGGTGTGTTTTATTCAACCTGAAAGAATTTTTTTTCAGAAGAGAACTTGTTTTTTGAGTTGGTTACTAAAAACCTACCAGTGAAAATACAGACTATAACCCTGTAGCCCTTCCTTGTGAAAGCAGTCTAATGAAGTTCCATGAGGGTTACAGGATTTTCATGTTTAAAGACTTGATCCATAGTAACTAATCTCTGCCTATCTGCTGATTAAAAATATCCATTAGAAATGTTCTTTGCCTTGGCTTCCAGGATTTGGAAAAACATACTGAGATACATGGTCAATTCTGAGACACCCTGAAATTCTTCAATTCCTGGTAAGTTCAAAGGCTATTATGGTACCCAGCAAACCTTGGATGGAAGTCTGGAAAAACACAGAGGAAAAAAAATAGTTCTTCCTTTGTGAAACCTTACCTGTATTTCAGACAAGCCAAGCTGGACAGACTAAAGCTTCCTACACAGTGATAGAGAAAGGGCATAGTGCTGAAGGATGGGTAGGAAGTATTACACATCTGTAGACATTGACTTCAATGAAATGTAGTAGTTTCCATCAGGGGAGTTTATTCTCCATGTTTTCCCAAGCTTCCTTCTGAAAACTACTGCTTGTGCTTCTGGGGAGGTTTGTAAATTAAAAATCTGCACTATCGCTGTGCTCATTAAACAGTTTGGTTGGTATTTGTGTACTGGACACAGAAAGAAACAGCCTGAGTTCAGAACTGCTTTCAGTTTTGCAGCCAAATTGTGCATCCCTCCCATGAAGACACTTTGATGACTTTCTAGTTCTTTTTTTCTTGTATTCCAGCCAATCCTGCTGAGCAGTCCTTCAGAGCTCACTATAACTTAGCTCTGTTTTGAACTGGGGGTCTGTATTTCAAATACAACCAATGTTATTTAAGAATTTGCATGCATCAGTCCACTGGAAGAGATGGACAGTCTCACCCAGCCAGCATTTATAAGCTCCCTTGGGAAGAAGTGATGCTTTTTCTCCCTCATCTGACAAATCCCTGTCCTGTCAAAGATGCTGTAATTGATCTTTGTCATTAAATTCAATAATGTCCAAATTTACAGATCTACCTTGTTTCAGGCTAATGCAGATAAATGAGGTTCATGGTAAAATATTGACTTTTACTTGGCACCTATGCACCTCAGCACTTTATGCGTTTGATTAACATACAAGCAAGGCTGTAAAATCAAATAAATGAATGCAAGGAGTAATGTTTTATTCTCTTTAAATGATATATGAGACGTAGCTATTTATAGGAAGGGGTTGGGAGGGAAATGTGAAGCTAAGCCAATTCTAGGAATGCTGATACAGGAGATTCAGTGAAAAATTGATATTCATATGAGGAAAGTTCTGTAGGGAAAGTCAGAACACCGTGTAGTGGTGTAGAGCTCATTTGTTTGTGCCTCGATCATGGTCTCTACCCAATGCAGCCAAACATTACGTAAGAAGCATTTTTTAAAAATAAGGCACATGTTTGTAATGCTCAGTTACTGGAATTCCTTGCTAGGGACTGTGATAGATCATTTATATGGAAGTCTTTAAAGCAAGATTTTATACTTCTCTGCAGGCAATGCTGCAGCTGAGCCATGAATGCTGGATTTACTAAAGAAACTTCTTCAGCAGATGATCATTATACAGGAGTCCAGACTGGACGGTCATGCTGGTTTCTGTGTGGATGTGACACACTCAAATTAGAGAAGGTAATGCAAATGCTATGATGAGTTCAAGCTACTGAGAATCGCCAGATATTTTAATAATTTAAGAGAGAATGTCCTCAGAAAGATGATTCCCTTGAAAAAGTGTTTATCCACTGCAAGGGAAACTGCTCAGATCTCACTGAACCCACAGCCAGGGGAGATTTCAAACTATCTCACTTGAGCACAGTAAAAATACTGATTCATTTCAGACTTATTCCCTCACTATGCAAAATACAAATAGGCAGATCCTTAAAGGAGGTAAATTGCAAAAGCTCTATCAGGGGAAATCTTTAACAGATGAGAAGGTTGCTGCATCTCTGAGAATGCTGCATATGAACCATCTTTCTCCACAAATAATGAGGATAATACAGAAATGAGAAAAATGTGACCAATGTAAACACGGACCATTTGTCCGCTTTCCTTGCTGTCAGAATCACTGTGGATTTAGACAGGAACCACAGAACCTCGTTCAGCTTTCATTTGAAGAGGGGAGGGTTTTTAGCACAGATGTATTGGAAAATGGCTGAATGGGGAACACGAGCAGTTTTCCTGCTAGAGCAATCTGGAACTAGATCACTATGGGGTACTCTGATTTCAGAGTGAAAGTTGTTTCATTGCAGATACTTCGCTTGCTCCCAGGACATAATCAATTTTCAGGAATAGGAACTTTTATTTCAGAATAAGGAGTCCACATGGGAAGATACTGCAGAAGAGCAGTCATCCACCTGTGTATTTTGGCTGGCCTGTATTTTCAGAACATCAGAAAACTCTGAAACAAAATACTGTAGTGGCACTGCTTCTTTCCACCTTTAGCTATGTGGCTGCCCTGTGCTCCAGAAAAGCTTTCCTGGAGCATCTTCTCATACTGCCAATCTCTGAAATGAGGAGTCCCTAGTTAAAATTCCTCTCAGACATCAAACTATAGGAAAAAGGGAAAAAGTATTCAGAAGGACTAGGTCTCCTCCAGAACCCATTTTTCAGATGAGTAGCTCTGTAGCTCTGTAATGTCTTACCAAAAGATTTCTTCTTGTCATACTCTCGCTTCTGGGGATTTTGCTGCCTGTTGGATTTCCCAGCTGTTACAAAAGGGAAGTGACTTTGCTTCAGCAGTAAAGTTACAATGTCTTGAAGTGTCACAGGAGTCAGCATCATTTTCTTTTCTGAAGTTAGGAATGAGATAGCATTACCCAAATGGATCTTGGGAGGTGTGAATACATTACCAGGTCTGTCAGAGACATCTATGAAGCCCAGAGCAAATGCAAGGGATCCATCCTGACTACCAAATGTAGACATCTGCTGAGTCACTGGATTCAGTACTCTGGACTGCCTGTACAGCTAATGGAAGGAAATGTGTGCTTTCATCTGAGCTATTCCAGGTATTTGCCACAGGATGCAATACCCCACAAAGATAAAGTGCCCGTTTCTTTCCACCTGTTAGAAAGCTAACCCAGGATGACTAGCTCAGCTATAGAGATCTAAACTGTAGAGACGTACAGTCAAGTGAATTAGGCTGAAGCCCTGTTGTCTTTTAATGTATTTTGTATAACAAATCTGTGTCTTTTAATTGTAATCCTCAAAGAGGGATAAAAGGGTGTGAACACCGATCATGCGCTCTCTTAAAGAAATGGGCTTCAGATCCGGACATTGAGAGACTCTGAGAAGGATTATGTCCTCTTCTATCATGAAAAATATTTAACAAATCCTGAGAAGTTTGGAAATTTATCTATGGGAAAAAAAAGAGAAAGCCTGACAGTCCTTCACACAGTTTCTTTGTTTCAAGGTCATCATGAATTAATTTTGGAGAACCATGGAATCAGTTGTGTATGTCCAATAAATTATGGAAGGTAATTAAGCTATTCATTTTAACTTCAGTGCTTCACTTTAGTGTCCTTGTGGTTCTGTGACACTGGGTGCTTTTTTTGCAATAAAAAACTTGGATAGGCCCTTTAGTTTGATACAGGCATTGGTGGAATGCTGTCATGTGATTTTCTTCTGTGAAGAGTTACTGTAATTAGTTCTGTGAACAGATAAATCTGAGTTGTTAACTTTATTTTACAAATGGAAAAGCAAGACAGAAAAGGGTTTCCATTGGTAGCAGCGAGCTTTTTATCAGGCTGAAAATGTTCTACTCAAGATGTCACAAAGTTTGTGGCACATTTGGGAAAAGAATGCAGAAAATCTAAATCTCATTGAGTGCATACAGAGGATAACATAGATCATGAGGATGAATTAAGATGCCAGATTGCACTCAAGCTTGTGTAGGCCTTGCCTTCTAGTTTAGGTCACCAGTGTTCACTACACAGGTGTACTAAGGGCTAAAATTTTGAGACATGCGTTCATTTCAACTGGTGCACTTTTGCTTGTGTCTCTGGCTCTAGTAACACCCACAAACACAATTACAACCCAGTTTCATAGAGCACAGGGACATGAACCAGGCAGTCTTCTCACCCTCTGGGTTCCCAGTGTCTGCCTGTTGCACAGCCAGTGGTTTTCTGAATGCCTTGGGTGCCAATCCACTGCAATTGCAAAAGGATTTGACATCTAGGGACTGTTCTGCAGGGCATTTGTAGCGTGCAAAAAAGTGTGCAAGGGTGATGTAAGCAGAAGGAGACGCCAGTATAAAAATGATGCTGGCAGAGGTTATGTGGATGTTGGGATTCATGGGAGTTGCCTTCCTGGTCTGCTAGAGACAGGCTGTGTCCTGAGGTCCAATTGGCAGTGAGTGCCTGGTTGGTGACAACACACGAATGCACATGCAAACACACGCTCACAGTGCAAGCATTCCATCTGCCTGGTAGCTGTCCCTGAGACCCTGACTTCCTCCAGTTGCTGGCATCCAGCCCTAAGAGTCCCTCAATCTCCTGGCTGGCAGACATCAGCTAGGGCCAGTAAAGTTGAAGTTCACTAGTGGATCATGCAGACAGAGGGAACGGGGAGCATGCTCACACAGCTCACTAAGGAGAGAGTTTAGCTGTGACATTGTGGTGGTCAAGTGTGGGGATTGGATGAAAATACTGACCAGCAACATGCAGGTGGCCTTTTCTGTCCTCTTTTTCCTCTGTACACAATTGCTCCTCTCAGATCCAACTTGTTCTCTCCCTTTCCCCACCTTTGATCTTTCCTCTAAACATCCCATAGTATGTTTTGTATCTTTCCACAGTTCATTTAAAATGTCCTATAATAAATTTTACACAGACTTCAAACGTTCTCTGCTGTATCCCCATGTCTCCCGTAATAAGTCTTACAAAGCTTAAGGCAACAACCCCTTTCAATTTGTTCAGTTTTCCAGGGAGAGAGTTTTCTTTGGCTGACACATTTTGGAGGGTTTTACATTCAAGTACAGCCAGATTTGCCCAAATGCAGATGTAGTCTTTCTGAAAATCTTTTTCTCCAGTCCTGTCAGCTCCTTTCTGCAGTTGATGTCTGAAGTTGAGCAGGCCTAAACAGTGCTGTTCACCTATATGTGATTTTTCATTTCATAGACCATTATCATCATGCCATTCTTTTGGCTTTTTTTGCAAGCAGAAGTCCTAGTCTACTGAATTTCTCTGTGTACAGAAAGTGTTCTACATCTTTCTCATTGTCTCTGTGCATTTCCTTATTTGTCTCTCATCTAGCTGAGACGCGATGAAGGCGCAGTACTGGCAGTGAAATTTAGCACTGTTCAAATAAAGGAAAGCAGAAGAGCCTTACACTTCCCAGAAATGGGCTGCTTCTGCCCTAGTTTGATCTGAAAAAGTTCACTTTAAACTAAAATAAAAATACGGACAAAAGACCCAAGCGAGTAACATCATCTTCATCATGACCCCATTAAGGTTAATAAAATGTTAAAATGAGGCAGTGCTCAGCCACTGTTTTATCTTTACTTCATTGCTTTTTCCTACTAGCAGTGCATCAATAACTTGCAGTATATTCTAACTGATTGAATAAAAAGTTATATTTAATTGGGAAATCAATGAGCAGGAATAGGGCACTGAGGTCATATAGATTGTGTCATCCTGACCAATCTAACTCACTTGCCCTTTGAGCTGGTCTTTCATCATTATATTTCACTTGCCAATTCCTCAGTGGTCTTAATTATGGGCACAGCAATTTGTCTTCAAATATCACACTACAGTGAAATCTATGCATCAATAAATACAGCTCAAAAGCTGTTTTCCACACTGCTGGAGACTTAATTGCTTCTATGGTTAAAGCAAATGCTGTAATTCTTTACATTTGTGGTGCTTTTCAACATCTTCAAGTGACTGGAAGCCATTCAGGATGGCTAAATTAAAGGAAAACATGTATTTAAATATGAAGATTGGTTCTGAGTAATTTTTGGCACTTTATCTGTACAGAACATTCTTGCCTGTGCTGCAGTTGGAGCACAGCTAAGAAATAGCAGAGGACACTTCAGAAAGAATAGCTGGTGTCACTGGAAGGATCTGCTGGCTGTTCAGTTTCTGACTGCCTCTTTTAAACCCCAGCTATATGCAGGGGAAGTGGTGAATAGCACATTTACAAATTTTGCCCAGTATAGGAAAACCAGCTTTTTCTTTTCAGTAAAGTGCAATTTTAGTGCTGTCCTTGTGTTTGCCCTCTGCAAAGCAAGAATGTGGGAATACCACTTGGAACTCACAGGGTGCAAGTGAGGCTTAAAAAGTCATAGTGTGAGCAAGAGTAATGGAGAAGTCCACAATTGTGGAATATATTGGCTGGAATGAGTGGCATCCTTGCAGGATTTAATTGAGTTACTGCAACCAACCCTACAGGTGATACAAAGCACCTGTGTTTTTATTGTGCTGTTCTCTTTGCATACAATATCTCTTGTGCTCCCTGATTCCTAAACAAGCGTTGGTTTCTGCAGTGGCAGCTTGCCTGATTTCTGAGTGGCTATCAATATTTTTTTGCCTTTATAATAGGTAGCCTAAGTTCTCCTAAAAGAGATTCTGGCATCTCTTCTGCCTGATGTTACCTTACCAAGGGTGAATGGGACAGGGCCAGGCCTAAGGCCACTCATACCGTGTTTCAAGTATGCTCTGCATGCTGGCATCTCCTGAGTTCCTCTACCAGGAACACCTGCTCAATTGCTTGAGAAAAGGCATTTCATGGGAAGCAGTCTGCATGGGTGATTAATGTAACGCGGAGCCCATGAGACATTCCAGTCCATATTGTACTATGGATGCAAATAAGGAATCAGTTTTTGGGCAAAGAACTCAGCAGGGTGCTCAAGAGTGAAGAACAAGATCTGGGCATTCTTGTTACCTCAACTCCTTGCCTGCAGACAAAGATGGTAATGATCCCTTCTCTGATGTTTTAAGGCTGCCATTTCAGAAAGAGATGAGGAAATACTGTTTAGAATTCTTGGTTTCTGACCTACTCAACAGTCTTTTCACCAGTAGTTTCTTAATGGTATGTCAGTAACTAAATATGCATTGGTCCCATTTTGTGCTACATTCCAGTATCTGTGTTTGGCATTTACATGAGCCAAAGTCAAATCCTAGGTCTTGACAGAATCAAAAAAACATTCCTTAGCAGGCAGAACATGTTGTTTTTTTTTTCTTTCTCTAAAACTTCAGTCATGCAGCTGAGGAACCTCTCCTGACCAAAAGTTTTGTGGAAACAGGTCGGTGATTGTGAAAAGTTTCAATTTTGATGCTTCATCTTTTCCTGCAAAACCACTCTGTTGAGGCATTTCTGACAAGCTGTAAATTGTGTCTCTGAAATATCTGGAGAAATGTGTTATCTTCTGAGGATTATTTTCTGTGCAAGGTGTAGCATGATCTGAGCGGGTGCTACAGAGGCATCTGGAGTACCTGATTCTGAAAAACACACATAGAAATAATCCTTCTTAAAAATATTTCTTCAAATAAAGATGCTATTTAATGTCCAAGATACAGTCTCAGCCAAGCAGAGCAGAACTATTGAATAACTGTGCCATTGGATGCATAAATATCCAGAAGATAAATCTACTTTAGACATAATGGACATAAAGCTACTATAATTGAACATTATCACATGTTTTGATGTTCTTGGCTTGGAGAGCAAATATCTCAGCTTCTACTTGGAAGATTATTTTGGAAACCTATCAGCCCACACAGGGGTACTGACAAGACATACACTTTAGGAAAACCACAGCACAGTCTCTGTGCCTCAGAATCTATCAGTCCCCAAAGTCTGTCACAAAAATTGACAGCCTCAGGAGAGGTTTGGACTTCTGCCTTGGCTCTGTATTTCAACTTTGGAAAGCCTTGTCCTGGAATTTTCATACATAGAACCAATGTGTTGGACTTAACCTCACATTATGCTCATGTCTATCTCTAAAAAAATTTTACAGCTAACTTCTTGCTATAGGGGCACTAATATTGTCGAATTTCATCCCTACTGTATTCACAGTGCTTTATCAAGGATGTCAAGACCAGTACCTGCATTCTCATGGAGAGGTTTGAAAGCCCTGAGGGTTAAGTGTTGCCTCCAAAAAACCTCAAAGTAACATGAAGTCTATCTCCAAATAGACACATACTATTTAATCACTGTACTGGCCATGGGAAGTGGTGGAGCCCGCAGAAGATTAGGCAGCTGGTCAGAACATGCGAGAATAATCATAGAATCACAGAAGGGTTGAAAGGGACCTTAAGGACCATATAGTTGCCACCCACCCTGCCATAGGCAAGGACGCCTTCCACTAGGCCAGCTTGCTCAAAGCCACACCCAACCTGGCCTAGTTGTACATAATGGTAAATATTGACTTCTACCTAGAATTTTAGGTGCCTTCCAAAGTTGTTCTTTTTTTTCCATTTTCTGAGTATTTATGCCAGTGGTTCCCAACTTTACTGTCCAAAAGGCAGCAATGCTGAGAGAGCAACACACTGTATGCAGTCTCCTATTGTGAGCTCTGTGTTCCTGGGGACCTCAAGAAGCAGGGGATCTCACAGCTATTGAAGGATCTTGTGGTGAGCTTAATGTCTCCAATTCCAGGGATGGGGATTGCTTTCCACATGATGTATTTGTTTGCAGCTAGTTTTTGAATGGAGAGATCTGGGTTAAATGTAAAACCTATTGCTTCTAGACAGTGATAATGCTAAAAAGAAAATGCAAATCATTTGTTTTGGATGTGTGTCCTCATCTCAAGTCCTCATCTCAACATCCAGAGCTCTGGCTGATACACAAAAGAAAACAGGTACTTCTTTGTCTTTAAACCCCTGTAGTTGCTCCCACCTGCGTCTGCACTCAGAAAGTACTTATTGAAATGCTACATCAGCAGATACTTGTCTTGGTTTTCTCTCGAAGAGGAAAACATGCATACCCCATTTTTCTTCTGTGTTTGGTCACAGGATCTTGTGTTCTGCGGTCTGTTTTATGAAGCTTTTCAAAGCAGCCAGGTTTGTAGGCTTTGTGCAGCTACTGGATCTATTATCTAGTTTGTTTTGTTTTGCTGATGGGGATTTGGCTACATTATCTCCCCTCATCACATAAACCCTAACTGTACATTTTCTATGCATGACTGATATGGTGATATATCATCCTAGAAAAGCTGGAAAAGAGTGCTTTGTGACTTTGCCGTGAGCAAACTGACCTTCCTAAAAATGAAGCTTTGCCTCTGTGAATGCTGCCTGAGTGTTTCCTTTGTAAGATAATACTTTTCAAGAGTTACAAGCTCTATAGTTGTATATTGCAACATTTTCCCTCTACAAAGAATACGATCTCCTTGAGGAAATAGCAATGGTTAAGTGTTCATTTCTTTTACAGAGTGTAGATCTGATTATTTTTCAGTCAATTCACTGTTTTTCTTGAGGTCTTCTGTGCTAGTCACAGGCAGTGAAATAGAGTAAAATTGTGAAAGATGTCACTGCATACAGCTAATGGAGAAATGATTTAAGGAAGAGGTCACCTTTGTACGCAGACATTGTATCCAGATGTAGTAGGGATTGTACAGATTTATATGGGCTTCTACATTTAATTAAAGATACTGCTAAAATGTGATGGTGTGCACACATGCAAATGAACTGAAGTCATGGGGTTTTTTACTTTTTTCAGGGCAAAGATTAAGTAGGGCTACTGCTTCACCAGGACATTTCTTGAGACCATTATCACATTGTGGTGCAATTCCATTATATCCATCTTGTCCACCTGTAGTCAATGGCAGTACTCATGCAGCAGGTCTAGTGATGTCAATAATGTATATATTTGCCACCAGTATACAGTAAAGGAGAAATTAGAGTAGCAGAAAACAGCTATGGCAGCACAGAGAGAAAAGAGTCTTTAAATATGATTAAATAGATTATGGGTTAAATCTGAGCTTCCTGAGCTGGTGCATATACAAAGACCACTTTTACTTTTAGGGAAGTGTGTCTTTTTTATACAACTGAATGAAATTAGAGTGGCAGATCAAATAATTTTTCATGCTGAATCCAAAAGCAGGAAGAAACAACCGTAAGAAAATGAAATGAATGGAAAATACAGTCCATTCACAATATGCAAAAGAGAAGATTCTCCATATGGCAGGCTTATACTGTAAGAATGCTTATGTTCTTCCTGGAATGGCTATGTGAAAGTAAAAAGCAGTAGCATGACCTTAAATCATCAGGAATCATCAAAGAAAATAATCAGCTGGGAAACTGAGCAACGAGTTGGTGGTGGCAAGTAGTAAAAATCTTTGAAGAGCTCCAGTCCCTCTCCAGTTACAAAGGAAGTTGTGTAGTTTAATCATGAGCAGATGTTTCCCATAAAATCCCACTCTCAGTTATGCACTCAACCACCTGAAACAGTGCCAGGTCCCTCATATGTCTTGATTACATGGAAATTTTCTGTGATTTTCCAAATTCATGCCAACACATCCACCCTTGTGCCATTTGGAAAACTGGAACTGCAGCAATTGCTATTAAAAAAGAGATGAATGAAGGTAAACTTTGTGTTCAATGCCAGTTTCCTCCAAGAGGTTTTGAAAAGTATTGCTGTTGCTGAAACACTTTCACCAATGTACAATGTTTCCTCATTCCCTGGGTCTCATAGTCCATATCCCTTTACTCAGGGACATCAAAGGTGAAAATCTTTGGCAAAAGCTGAGAAAGAGAGCTTCCAGGGAAAGAAAGCTACTGTAGTTCTTTTAAAAGTATCCGTTCTTCATCATGTATCAATGATGGCTGAAACTAAGGCAAGATCAAGGCTCACCTGCTTCATACCTATGTTCTCCCCCTGAGCCAGCTTGTGTGGGTGATATGTTTGGGTGTGACCTGGATGAGCTGGTCAAGAGTTTCTGTTTGTGCACCTGTGTGTAAAAGAAATAGTTGAAAGGGAGGAAAGCTTAGTCCTCACCATTTCCTTTAGTGGACAGAAAAAGCAAAGCCCAAGCTAAACCTCTCTAATGTTGGGGCGACACGGCGCACCTTAGTGACCACCTTCACAGCCAGCTCTGGTAGTTGGCAGCTGGCCCTTCTCTCCGCATGGGAGAAGCTGGTGGAGCCTGTTTGCGTAGCAGGAGGGTGGGCGGGATCACGAAAGGGCTCGTCTAACCCACCGATGGTAAAGGCGCAGGAGGAGACAAAGAGACCAGGAGGGGCTCTTTGCAGGGTGAACAAAATTGACTTACTGGGGTCCGCAAAGAGCAAAAACGACGGCTTGACATGGGGTTTTATACTGCAACAGAATGGGTGGAGTTAGCAGCAGAGAGCCAATCAATAAGGGGCAAAGGGGTTGTACAAAGGTGGGGAAATACACAGCAAACCAATGGGATACAAGGTAGGTGGGGAAGGATAACCAGGAGCCAATGGGGCATTGGAGAACCAAGAACTTTCTAGAACATAACCATAAGTGGGGGAAGAAGGGAGGAGAGAGCAGGATCCAATGGTTGGGGACAAATCTGCATACTTAGGCAAGGGCTTCTGGGCCCTCATCATGATCTTAATGTTCCTGGCCGTCAGCCGTGCCCCACCATTGAATATACACAGCGCAACATTACCATACTGGTAGAGGAATGCAAGGAACTGGTTCTAGTACACTGGCCCACACTGACCGTGTGGGAAAATACCTGTGGGTTTTAACAGTAGGTATTTTGCAAAAAGATGTGGAAGATATCTGTTGTTTGTCTTAATTAGACAAGAACCTGCTATTTTTAGGGAGAGGCCTCAGTCTAGATAGACTTGGATAAATCTTAGCATTATGGTTGATTCTTTTCCAGTGCTGTGATCTCAATCCTGGTCTGTGAACAGCCTCACTTTCTGTGCATGGGATTGCAGAGTAGAGAAGGGCAACAGAGGTCTCAAATGATGGTCACAGTCCTGGGGGGTCATGCTCTGTCCATGGCCAAAAAAACCAGTGGTAACCGTGACTCACAGTCAAGCTTGACAAGGCAGTACCCAGGTTTTCCTTAAAATGTCTAAAATGACATCCATATAAAAAACAAGTACTGAAAAAAAATTACACTTTGAAACTGTTTGACTTTAAGTTGCACCACAGAATAAAACTGTGTCCTGAAAGAAACTTGGATGCAGTTAGGATATATCCTGAGCTTGGAAAACAATTGGCTTAAAGGCAAGAAATTAGGAAAAAAGACATGGAATAATGTCTGAGGAAAATAAGCCTCTCCTCAGTTCTCTGTGAAGGCTTTATGAGGCATTGGCTTTGTGTTAAATTTACTGGCCCTTTTTCTCCTGCAAAGGTGATCTCTCCCCTGTGAAGCAATTAGCTATTAGGAATCAGTTTCATATTCATCCTCCTGATTCATGCCACACACTTGTGTTCATTGCAGAAGGCAAGTGAAGCCCCTTTTGGAGAGTGCCCTATATAATTTTATAGTCATCTGCTGAAAGAACATAACTCAGTGTAATTTGTATTGCAAAGCTAGCATGTAGCACTGGGTACGCCTGCAAAGCTGTCTGTAGGAGAGCCGCCAGGGTGGTTGTTCAGCAGTGGCCTGGTGAGGCTGTGTTGGGTTCAGAGAGTAGGGATGCTCAAAAGATGTCTCCAGAGGCAGATTTTCACTGAGATCTTGCACCACATTTTCATGTGTGCATCTGGCTGCCCTGGTCACTCTCAGAGAAGAGAGACTGAAAGGAATGCTGACTTGCATATTCCAGGTGAACTGATTTTTGGAAGTTACATTTTGGTCCCAAAGACTAGAGTATCTGCTGTATTTTATATATTTTTGAACGATAATATGCTTTATTTTCTTCAGCAGCAAGCTATTGCTGCAATGCTTTCAGATCCTTTTTGACTTTTCGTGCGTATTCTTTCTTATTTGTTCCAGTTAGCAATAAGTCTCCCAGATAAGAAGCACTGCCATTTAACTCCCAGCAGACCAGGCTTTTCTGCTGTGAAACACTGGAGCTTATTAACTTGGAAGATACGTAAGCTAACATTCATTCTAGCACATCTCATATTACTTGACTGGTACTTCTTTAGTAGAAAATGAACCATGTATTCCATCCTCGTATTTTTCTGAGCCACAGTAAGTCCTCATTTCTTTGTTTATTTATTGTATTTAGCTAATTGACACTGATATTAATTGCATTGAAAAAGGGAAGTGCTTTATGTGACAACACAGCTGCACATGCACTTTCCAGATATTGCAGAGGAACAGTTCCTTTGACAGACATTAATTCTGTGAAATCTATCATTTTAAAGAGGGTCTCTTGTATGGTTCTCCCAAAGAACTTAGGAGATTCATCTCTACTCAATAGATACCTACACCCAAGCTAATCACCCTGGCTTGCCGTTATAGTTACTGAAAGGCTTGTGTAGCCCATGCTTCTCATGAACAAACATGGACTCTGCTTAGGCTGGAATTAATTTCCCTCTGATTATCAAAAGAGTCTGAAACGTGCCTGCACTGTAATGTTTGTGTTTGATAAGGTAAATCTTATCTTAGTTTCTTGGTAGTTTGCTTAGAATTGCAAAATGTTACGGAATGAATGGTGTCACTGATGGAACAGCATATCTGTGCCTCCTGGATGCCGAGTCCAGAATGGGCTTAGAAGTGGATGGGTTATCATCCTACTTTGTCTTCAGGCTAAATATCCCTCAACTCTTTTTCTCTCTTTTCGAACTTCAATTCATTTTATTGCTACTCTCTGCACTTTGTTCAAAGGTCTAATGAAGTGAAGGGTGAAAGCTGGAGAGAACAGACCAGCTGAAGCTATTGCCATGGGATGTGTCTTCAGGGAGTATTTTCCTGCTTGTGTCTCTTGCTCCTCTTTCCCTTGCTCATGCCTGGCTTATTTTCAGACTTTGATTCACTACAGTGTATAAATTGTTTTTCCAAAACCACACTGTGAGTGGTGGCCGCCCTTTTGTGTGAGTGCTGTTGATTACTCCTTCCCAAGTGCTGTGTCTCACCCTGCTAACAGCAGAATTTCCCTCCCTCCCCCTCCCAGCACATTTCTCCAATTTTCAAGGTGATTTTCAATACTAATCCCGTTGTCCAGTGGACTGGCAGTTCCTTCAGCATAGTGTCATAGTGTCATTACACACTACCATTCTTCATCCAGGTCTTTAGCAGTGGTGAGTCCTACAAGACCTAAAAGGGCAACCTTTGCTGAACAGCATGGAATATGCCCTGCTTGTTGTCCACAAGCCTTTTTTTTGCTCATAGTGAGAACCTTCATTGTACAGAGGCTGAAAATCCAGATGTGATGGGGATGGCAGCTGTGGGGGCAGGAGGAGGCCAACATCCAAAATCAGTTTTATCATCCCGGGATGTAGTTGCTGCATCGGAACCAAGGCCTTCCTATACCTGTAGAGACCTGGAGATAGTCTTTCCTGTACAACTCTGGTGCCAAGTGCAGTCAGACGTGGGTCATGGAATTTAATTTTGCACAGAGAAGTTCCTGAAACAAGATATTAAAATGAGGGTCATTAAATGCTAAAGCCCCAACTGGTTGTTCCAGATCTGATCTTGGGTACAGGCACAATTAATCATTTTCATTTTGAATATTTCTATTCCACTGCAGTCTGGGAAAAGTTGAGTTATAACATGTTTCTAAATTATCATATTTTGACTTAGATCCATCTTTTAACAGAAAATATATATTAAATAATGTGTCAAGTAGAAAATATCATAACATGCATAGGGCAAAGGAGGTCTCATAAAATGAGATCTTCAGGAACACTCTACACCCTAGCTCTGGAATATGCTAACTTGAACCAAAATGTGATTTCTTTCTGCACAGAATATTTACTGCAAATATATTTATTTCTAAATAACTTGTGTTGTTTTGTTGTGAATTTTTGAGCAGATAGGCTTCTAATTCAATTTTCTGTAAATCTTTTAGAATACTTTAATGACAAAAAATGTCCTCGCTTGACTGAATTAGTTTAATTAAAAATGGTGTAAATTGCCAATTCTAATAATAATTTAGATCAGTAAGTGGACAGCCTCAATTTAAGTAATCTATTATAACCTTGTTTTCAATTTATGATCATAATTATTTTACCAAAGACAGCTTAGTCCTTTACTGGCAAAGAACCATTAAAACTTCTTGATTTGGGAAAGAATATGTTTGTAGAATAAATTTGGCATTTTTCTGCTAACCAAGACAACATTTGTATAAACCATGTGTGTTTGGATACAAAGACATACAGCTATACCTATATCGATATCTATAGGGTTCGGTATGTGTTAGTAAGTAGTAACTTAGCTTAACATATTCTTGTTCTGATTTTTATGTCTCACATTTTCACTATGTAAGATGATGAATGATACATTTCCTTTCTACTAGATGATTAATGTTTTATGTGCAATTTGTGTCAAATTGCATTTAAATGGGAATAAAATTCAATTAAATGCACAGAAACATTTTAATGATTAATTTCATAAAGCTACCTTCAGTGTGGTACATATATCAGAGAAAAAAGGTTGATGAAAAATGTTTCATATTCAAAACATTATTTAATTAACACTTGAAATATTACCATTAATTAGTTAGCAAACCTTGCTATTTCTTGTCATCATATCCTTTAAGATTTTAAAACTACTGGATCTTGCTTGCTCTGAGTGTATCATTTTCCTAAACCAGAAGAAGAAAAAGTGTGCTACTTTTTGAAAAGAAAAATATTGAACTATTAGTTGATTGAATGAAATTTTTTTCTTTGGAAAATTAATATTTGAACCAGGAAAAGAGAGTCCAAATGCCAAAAATAGTTTTATAACTTGAGAAAATTCTGGTTTCAGGTCAGAAATCGGTAACTTCAACCAATTTGTCAGTTTGCAGTTCTGTAAAAATTTAAGCAGTTAAGATTTATTTCAGAGTCATAGAATAATTTTGGTTGGAGAAGACATTTAAGATCAGTGAGTCCAGCCATTAACCCAGCACTTCCAAGCCCATCACTAAACCATGTCCCCAAGTGCCACATCTGCACATCTTTTAAATACCTCCAGGGATGGTGACTCAATCTCTTCCCTGGGCAGCCTGCTCCAGTGCTTTACAACTCTTTACATGAAAAAAGTTTCACTGATATCCAACCTAAATCTCCCATGGTGCAATTTGGGGCCATTTCCTCTTGTCCTGATGCTTGTTACCTGGGGAAAAAGTCCGACCCCTAACTGGTTGCAATCTCCTTTGAGGCAGTTGTAGAGAGTGCTAAGGTCATCCCTGAGCCTCCTTTCCCCAGGATAAACACACCCAGCTCCCTCAGCTGCTCCTCATCAGACTTGGGCTCCAGACCCTTCCCCAGCTCCGTTGCCCTTCTCTGGACACGCTCCAGCCCCTCAATGTCTTGTAGTGAGGGGCCCAAAACTGAACACCAGATTTGAGGTCTGGCCTCACCAGTACTGAGTACATTTAATTTCAATGAATATAATTATATTGGTTTAGACTTCAGTACATATAGTCATAATTTCAAATGGCTTATTTTAAGGCAAAGCACATGTCTCTGAAGAAAATCTAATTTAAATAATAACCACGTTTTATCTTCTTTATTAACACACCGACTTAAAGCAATTGAAAACAATTAAAATGAAGAGCTGTCATTTAATTGAAGCAGAGCAGATTCACAGGTCATCAATTAAAGAAGATATATGAAGAAAACAAAAACACTGCTGAGTGACACTGGACATCAAATGTTCCAGGTTAGACTACTTAATGCAGGACCACCTGACATTTATTTGATTTTGAAAATACCTATGGTAGATGAGTAATTTTTCTTTAGTCTTGCTACAGCAGATGGGGGTTTTTGGTCTGTTTTGGTTAGTGTGAATGCAGCTTCCCTGGGGAGCTTGGGGTGTTCTGGGGTGTGGGAAGGGAGCCCACAGACCTGCCCCCAGCCTGCAGGTCTGGGCTCTGCCCTGCTGTACCTATCCAACTGGAATGTCAAGCCTAATGCAAACAAGCATGGGTTCACCAGCCGGGTGATGAGTTTGAAATGACAAGGACTACAATGAATGTAAGATTTTTGAATAGGAGCTGGTGTGACCAGCTTGGTTTGGAGTCCAACAGCAACCAGGGAAATGGCTGCAAAATTCAAAGCAGGTTGACTTCCTGCTCTGACTGTTACTCAGGTTTGCAGCTGACATGGTCCTCCTGGAGCTCTGCACTTATTTCACCTTTGCTTCAGCCGCCCTCATCTGTCCCTTGTTTTTAGGCTCCCTGGGTTAGCCTGGAAGCAGCTTGCTTGGGTCCCACTGGCCTGGAGAGGAGGCAGTGGGTGCATGTCTGTGCAAACGCTGCACGCACAGCATGTCCACACTGTAAAGCAGAAGTTCAAGGAAACCCAGCACTTCTCCTTACAACCTTGGCTTCAGAAGTAATTTCAAGTGGGATTTTGTTTGAGGCATTTTAAAATCCTGGTGGATGTGTGGGGCAGAGAGAAGCATGAAACAGGTCTTGTCTGTTGCATAAATGTTCCTCTTACTGATGTAAGTATGGTATGAGCAAGTGGCAGGCATTTGCGGACATCTGCGGGTCACATCTGAATTCATTCTGGTGCTGAGGTAGGGATCTTGGAGCAGATCATCAGCAAGACATTTTGCAATGTACTCAGTATAATATTGTATGTAGATAACAGCCTTTCAGTGAGCATCTTCTTTTGAGTAGGTAGTGGGGATGTTGATGTTTTTCTGGGCACCCCTTTAAAAAGACGTCCTTTTTCTTGAAGGGATCAGGATTCCTGTTACCCAGGTACCAGAAAGAATTCTGCTGCAGTAGGAATAATTAATTTTGATTTTCTGCAAAGTCAAGGGGGTGGCATTGTGCCATTTAGATCTGGAGGTTTTATTTGTTTTTAGGCAGAAGGGAAATAATGTTGAGGTTGGAGGGGGAGCTATAGAGAAAAATGTTTTGGTCTGTTTTGTTTTGACAGGACAGTCTCCTGTCTCAAAACTCTGTTCTTCAAGCTAGAACAGGGTGCTGGACCAGAAGTGTTCCTCAGGAGTAGAAGAATTTACTGCAGGGATGTTTTTAGAAGTCAAGGTATTTTTTTCTCTACATAGGAAACGTAGGAGAATTTCTTCAAGTTATAACTTTTATTAGCACAGCTAAAGTTCAGTTTCACAATTAGAACCTTATTATACATTTACTTTGGGGCCCAAAAAGGGTGAATTTCTGTCTGACATCAAACAGAATCGTAAATACCAAGTTACCTCAGGAAAGATACAGAGAACTGATTTAATGTCGAACAATCTAATAATTTGTTTTACTCTTAATGTCACCAAAGCCAAATAGACCCTAAGTACAAGGGAAAAGGAGTGATCTCGATTTGTAGCTGCTTACTTTGCGCTTGTTATCAGCTGGCTGGAAAGGATGCAGTCAGAGTGATACCTGTATTTAATAGTAGGTGTGAAAATGCAACCTCACATTATGCCTGCAAATATGAAAATCTGCTTTATGAAACTTCACTGCAGCCCTAGTCATAACAGAGAGGTCCTTTGGCCTGTGGCCACTGGGGATGGCAGAGCATAGCTTGGTTGTGCCTTACAGCTGATAGAAATCGAAGGTCTGCCTGCTAGCTAGTTTCTTACTTGTTATTCAAATAATACTTTTTCTCACTTCAACAAAATAATTGTTAGTCCTAGATTTTGGCACAGAAATGTTTCTGGGGATTTAGGTGATGCTGACTGCCCCCTTCAGAGCTTCTGATGGACGCCTCTGACCCTCCAATCCCTCTGTTTACATTTAAGATGGTGGCAAATAAAACTCCTTGCTGTAGCTCTGAACTTACCAGTTCCAATTTTCTTTGGTTTTCATTTCTGCACCTTATTTTCTAATCCAAAGGCTGGCTGAATGACATATGGAGCCTTCCAGGTTTTCATCCTGCTTATCAGACTGGGGAAAAATCTGTGTATTTCAGTAGTAATCTACTGGAGAAATCTATTGTAGATAAAACAATTACGTCTTCCATTTGTTCTTTTTTTTTCCCTTGAGCTGGCATACAGTTCTTTCCAACTCTATAAAGGTGTTTTATTGCACTTACTAAAAATGTCAAGGATACTAAACAGCAATGCATAATTTACAATAGACTTTGTAGGCAATGGAGTTCTTACAGCCACAGCTTCCTGAGAGTGTATTTATTACTATTTTACTACCTGCTGTAGTATCCAGGCTCAATTTCCAGTGTATTTGGTGAAAAAAACCCACAAGGCAAGGAGGGATAGGGACTGCTGCTAAAAACAAGTGGGTGATTACTGGACATTTGCCAGTTTACCTAAGATAAATAGATATTATTAACATTGTTGACCACACTGAAGTGCTTTAATTATGCAGAAATGCAGGCAGGAAAACATTAAACTAAAGAAATGTGCTTGAATTAAAGTGTTGAGGTGCTGAAAAAAAGAAGTCATCCCATTCCAGCAAGATTAAAGTGACCTTGGTTATTGGTTAAACAGCAAAATGAAGATATTTTCCTTCCCTTTTAATGTCTGGATTCTTTGCAGGAGTTGGTGCTGGTTAGCAATGTAGTGCAAGTTCAGATGCACAATAATCAGGATGACATGATAATATGTTGATGTCAACTTGACAAAAGTGATTTGCGTAGGCACTAACTATGATGTTTTAATGCATTAAAGCAAGAAGGTTAAGAAGTCCTTAGGAAATAAAAGCACAGTGGTGAAATAGCTTGCAAGCTGTGTTTAAAGGGTAAGGTTTTGGAGCAATGTTTTTAAGTACCTATGCCACACATCATCTGCTAGGCTTTTCTTAAAGAAAGCTGTAACTGCAATTTCAGTCAGAAATAGCATTTTCTGTCTCGGTATTGATTTCTGCTTAAGCAGCATGCAGAGGTTTGTTATCATTTTAGTGCATTTGTAAAAAAATGAAATTAGCAAAAGCAACAAGTGTTAATTTGGCCTTGTTTAATTTTAATCTGCTCTGGCAGTCAATACCTCACACTCTATGTAATAGCCCTTTCTTTACCACAGGAAATGCCTTAAATGCTGAGACAGGAGTCAGCCTGAGTAGCAAATACTGAGGAAATGTGTTTATGTTCACAGCTGCCTGGGCTTGTGGTAGCCCCGAGCAAGCCAGCACACAGCTCTTTCACCATGGCTCACAGTCCAGCCACAACCTCTTTTCTGAAACAAGGTTCCAAGATTTGCCTTGTCTTACAAGCCTGTTGGGAAGTATCAGAGCAGGGAACAACACCTGCAGTGCAGGTGGCACAGCATCCAGATAGAGGGATCATGCTCTCCACTTCATCTTGCAGTAGGATCTGATGATCAGCCAGTCTTCAGGAATTTAGTCCATTTTTGTACCATTTTCATTAGCTTTGCTCGAAGAACCTGTAAGTACACGTGGGACCACCAGAATGTATGATACTAAGTGCTTTGGTGAGTGCTGGTGTAATTGAAGCCATTGACTGGAAATGGTACAGAAAGAAAACAAGATGATATTAATATCCTGTAGTCATTAACTCTTGCACATCAGATTTCTTTCTTCCATAACAAATCCTGCATAGCAAAAATGTGCAAGGTAATCAAGTAAGCTGAGGATTTTTTTTTCTTTTTTTTGTCACCCTTTGTTTTATATCTCTAGCTAGAGGCAATAACATATAGCTATCAGCAATCAAATGGGGCCTGAATCCACCAGCAGAACAGTGAGTTTTTCTAAGTGATCCATCTAGATAAGTGTCACCAGTGCTGTATGCTTCTGAAGAGTGTCTTAAAACTGACATGCTCAATTTCATGTCTACTGCATTTCTATGTGAGGCTCCAACAAACACTTGTCTGACTGAGAATAAAATTCCTTTGAAAACTGTTACCTGTGTAGACCTGCAAGACAGCATTGCCTTGGCTTGTAACAGGCCATAAGCTTTGTGCTGAATTTGCAAGGCTGCAGGACTGAGGTATGTCAGGTTTGCTTTGTCTGAACTCTTGGTGACCTGCCTGAGCTCTGTTTTACTTGCTGTAGCTGTAACAGCAATTTTTCTGATTGACCAGGTGTCTATGGCTAATTTGTTTTACTTTTGTTTGTCTTTCTATTCTACGTACATAGTTTTATGGCTTTAGCATAATGATGTAGTATAGAGAAATGTAAGTCTTGGGGGGAGTGCAGAGAAGTGGAGACACAGAACATAGAGGAACACAGGCAGGGGATGAGAAGGGTTGGGGCACAGGCTGGCACTGCAGACCTGACTGCTATAAACTCACACATGGCCAGTCAAAAGAAATGCAGACCTGGAGCTGGTCAAACCCGGTTTTACGGATAGCAAAGTGGACAAAGAACAAGTGTGTGATGTGTAAAAGGCTTGGTATACAGTGAATTTAGGTGTGACATGGAGCTGCAGACAGACTAAGAAAGAGCAAGGAGTAAAAGCATGTTAATAAACATGTAAAATGAACCCCCAAATAGATCCATGAAACCCAAATGGATTCTAAAGAGAGGAAGAAGAAGAAACCTTTGAGATCATGAAGATCACACTCCTCTAAGGAATCTGGACTAATAGTGATAAGATGTTTAAGATTTCATTATATGTACAGTGGAGTCTTGGCTTTATATGTATCAAGTGTGCTTCCTTTTTGCTTATAAACAAAATCTTGAGGATGACAAAACAAAATAAGTCTTAGGACTATTAGAAGGATAAAACAGCTGCACTTATACCAAGTTTGTCTGAAACAAAAAGAAACACAATGCTTATTAAGCTAGATTGGAAAAAACAAAGGAGAAGAACGACATATTTGGAAGTCCATTTTATTTATTTATTTATTTATTTATTTATGTAGGCTAGAGCTTCATATGTCCCCATGTATCTCAACATGGTGATCCATGATTGATACTGTGATGGTTTAATGTATAGACTCATGGAGTCATAGAGACACAGAATGGTTTGGGTTGGAAAGGACCTTTGAGGTCATCCAGTTCCAACCTCCCTGCCATGGAGAGGGACACCTTTTACTAGGCCAGGTTGCTTTGCACCGCATCCAACCTGGCCTTGAACGTGTCCAGGGATGGTGCACTTGCAGCCTTCTTGGGCAATCTGTTCCTTGTTCCTCACCACCCTCACAGTAAAGAATTTCTTCCTAATATCTAGTTTAAATCTTTCCTCTTTGCAGTTTAAAGCCATTCTTCTGTATCCTGACACTACAACCTTTGTAAAAAGTTCCCCTCCAGCTCTCTTGTAGACCCCCTTTAAGTACTGAAAGTCATACATTATCATGGTATGTTAGCTGAGCTGGGGTCACCGTCACTTTTCTGCTTAGTGTGTGATTAATAGAAAGAAAAGCAATTTTGCAGAACTTTTTTCCACTGTGAAATGTGAAATTACCTTGCATTTACCACAAGTTAAGGGCATGCAGGCAAAACCCAGACTCACTGGATAAGGAGCAGCTCACACATTAAATGTGGGATTTGTATTTTCCTACCCACATTCTTTTAGACTAGTAAGCAAAATGCCATGCAGCTGCATGAGGTATATGAATTCCTATACAAAAGCAACCAATCTGTATTCTAACCTGTCTGCTTACCTGGCCTGAGTCTAGATGAAAATCCAGGCAGTGCTGTAGAAACAGTGACAAGTTCAGGCCTTCAATTATGAAGTTAGAACAATTTATTAACAGTTCTTAGAGTTTTATCAGTTGTTTAATGTGCTTGTCTTTCCTCAGAATGCATCTTTTATTTTGCAAGGACAAGCAATATATTTCTTTCCCTGTAACCTGCTGTATTCTAGTGTGGAAAAGGCACCCATGTCTCCAGGGGAGGAAGAGTAGTAAAGTCGGTATTGTTGGCTCATACAATTTCTTTCATGACATTCGTATTCACTTCATTTCACATATTCATGAATTAATCAGCCAGTCTGCACAGTCACACAACTTACAGGAAGATTGTTCTTTATTCTTCAACTTTGTGATGGCATGATAAAAGAATTCATGGCTTCCTGCTGTTGGGTTCCAAATGTGAACATGTATGTGTTAGCACTCTTGCCCCTGGAGTCTGTGGGTGTCAGTATCTGAACCCTCCCTGTTGAAGGATATTACTCTGGATGTCAGCTGTCCATGATGTCCTTATATCTTGTTTCACATCATTTTTCTTCCTAAAACAAATGCAGCTGCATTTCCAGAGGCTGTTAACTTTATAGGCAGTGGTTCCCCCCCACTTGTGTGCTTCCCAAGTATTAATTCTCTTCAATTAAGCTTCCTAGATCATGCTACATTGATCAGGCAATTAATTGATTGCTGAAGGCTTGCCTGAAACAATGAGTCAGCTGTTTCTGTTGCCTTTGAGTTACTCACCCCCTGTTTTTTCCAACTCAATATAGCTCAGAAATATGGCATTCATTTGTAGTTTGGTGTAAACTGGCACCTTTTGGTGCACATAGCATCGTTGCTTGTCTTTGTTTCACAGCTCAAAGGAAAGTGCAGCCTTATTTCTAACATTGAAAGCTGACGGATGGAGGGCAGTAAATTGCTCTGTGTTTCTGTTTTTAAATAATGCAAAAATCAAGGGGCCATTAGATGGAGTCTGGAACTGTAAGCCTAATTCAGTTGTGCTGTGTTATGATGCTGTGAATACACATGCTTCATCTTCCCTACTGTTATAGGAAAAGAGCATCTTGTTTCTCCTGATGCTGTGGGAATTTGTTTCCCCTATAGAAGCTACTTGTTTGAAATAAGAACTTGGAAAGTCCTAGGATAAAAGAAACAAAATACAGAAGATGTCAGGCCACAACTAAGTAGAATAATTGCACATTCAACCTTTGCCCTGTAAGTCAGAACAAATCCCAAAGCATTCAAATACAGGACTTGGAGAGCTTGTACCTGGGAGGTAGGACTTCTGGTGGCCAGACAGATTAGCATGTTGTGCTTTCTGTTCTCTAGAGTTTCAAAGCAAATTTAAAATAACAGGGACTGGAAAATAATATTTGAAGTAATAAAAATCTGAAGGGAATGTTGATTAAAGAACGTAGTCCATTACATCCACAGTGTTTGAACAGTACAGCTTTCCAAAAGTCTGCTGCAGGTTGCAGCTTGTAGGAATCCTGTCACAGTCTTCTGAGGGTTTTGGTTTGGACTGCTCCTGGGTTGGAGAAAGTGTAATGGAAACAGTGATATTCAGATCCATGGTGGAGGCTGCTTAGGCATACAAAGAGGAGGAATTTATTCCACAGTGAAGTCAGACCAAAATTTAATTTTTGTTTGTTCCATCATGAGAAGAAGCTGAATGCTTGATCTGAGAGAGATGTCCATGCACAGACATGCCTATTCTCATACTGGCACAAACCTTTAGCTTTTGATGAAGCCAATCCCAGGATTAATTTTTTCCTTTACAATGAGTTCTAAATTGGAAATGTAAATATCAAGTAAATGCTACTTGCCGGACAGCGTATTGATACAGATACGTACCTGGCTGGCTCACTACAGAGTAAACACATCTGTGGGATGAATTGCAGTAAAAGTGGAGCAGTGGAAGGCAGCACTGTAACCATGATTATTGATTGAAAATATAATTATTTAGGCATTCATATGTTTTGTTTCTGGTTAGGATCAGGATGGAAGGAAGAAGTTCTCTGACAAATCTATGTATGAACTTAGAAAGTTTTTCTTTTCAATTATGATGAATTGATGAATTATGGCAGGTTGGTGTTTGTTTTATTTTGCTTTCAGAAGGCATTTTTATAAGCATTCTCATTTGCAAAGGCTTATTTTAGTTGCACACAAATTCCAGATCTTTTGTGCACTATTTATATGAAAATTAGTCATAAGGGCTGTTCTTGATCTTGTCCTTCTGTTTTGCAAGAATCAGGAAAAGTAATATGAATGAGATTTTAAAGACAAAATCTATGATGGTGACCTGTCAGACTTCTGCTAATGTGATTTGTATCCATTTTGATTTAAAGCAAATGATTTCTTCAAAAACCAAAGAGTGAGAGAGCTGGGTCCTGTGGGAGTAGTTGTAGAATATCTCAAGTTGTAAGGGACATCGAGTCCAATTGCAGTACTATCATTTGTGTCCCTACAGTTAAGTCCTTGACTAATGACTGTTTTCCCCTACTTGTGCATGCATAACACAAGCTTCCCTTCTTTATGTCCTCCTGTTTATTCCTTGACATCCTCAGGGACTTCATTTGTGGCCATACATAGTGAAACATCAGGAGTGACAGCAAGGTTGCCACTCCGGCTCTCCTGCAGAGAATGTATTCATATATTATTGGCATATGACAGTTTAATCAGTCCTACCTGTCTGTCCAGCCATGCCCTTCACTTGTGACAGCCTAGTCTGAGATAAGCAAAAGTGGTTTAAGAAATTACCTGTGTCAAACCAACATTTCAACTTATGTTTGCTATTTTCTTCTATGACTATAGAATAGCTTATGTATTAACTGGAAAAGGCTGCTAAAATGCTTAGTGCAAGGATGGGATCATTTGTTGAAAGACTCACTCATCTTAATCTTGAACATTCGCAAAATTGCTCTTTGGACATCTTTTGATGCTTCCTTCAAGCTTTCAGCTCGATGATACATGGAAATAGCTCTGTGGTGTCTATAAGAGTATTTCTGGGCTGTCTGAATGCTAACGACACGGTACTTAGATGATGCATATGTTTGAAAGATGTGTTCCTTCTCCTGAAGAGATCAAGCTTGGCCCAGTTATTGACATCAGTGAGTTCTTGAATTATACTAGGTATCTGCTACCCTGTATGTTACCCATACTTGAACTCTCCACAGGAAGTACATTCATTGCAGCAGCCTCTGGGGCAGCTCATAGATCCAAATAAAGAGATAAAGGAGAATCCTGAGGTACAGACCAGTTGGTTTTTTTTATTACATCTTCATTTTCTGATTGCTCACAGATGCTTGTGGGTATCAACTGCCTCACGTGCACATGCTTAAGGCCATTTTCCTCTACAGTGTCTGTATTCTTGCTCTGTAGTTCATGATATGGCGGGCCTTCTTGGTGTCCTGTGATGTCCTGGTGACCCAAAAATACTTTTGTTTTCCTTTGTTTTGCATTGAATTGTCAGAAACAATATGAGAACTGTGTTATAGCAAGAATTGTGTTTTCATAGGATAGCATGGTGCTACATGCCATGACAATCTGTGAAGAAGTTTGAAAGTAAGGGAGCCTGCTGAAATAGAGTTGGGAGACTCATGGCTGGAGAAACCAAAGCAGGTGCAATGTCACCCATCCTGCCATTTGGAAGTTGTGCTTGCAGGAAAAGATTTTCCATACAGCTCCTGGGATTTGTCTTGGAAAGGGAGTTAATTGGGTTGCTCAAAGTAAACAGATGGGATGTGGTATTCAAGCTTGCTCCTTGGGTGTCAATTTCTTATTCAGCACTATCTGCCCATTAAGTTTAAATATTGGCAGAAAAAAGTCAATGAAGAAAGAAGAGAGAACAAGTTAAAAAAAAAAAAACCAAACCAAATAGAAATGGAAACAAAAAATGGTAGTGGAATCAGTTTCCATGGCCTATGAGGAAGATGGTAACTCAGGAGAATTTGTTCATACATGACATGTGCAAAAGATGCCTGAGGAGAAGGGTCATGGGCTGCCAGAAAGAATGGCAGTAACTGAAATGGTTGTCGGTGGTATTCTAGTCCAGAAAAGCATGAGGAAGAAACACAGCCAAACTCTGATGGCAGTGTTTATAGCACACAGCAGTGCAGCTTGATCCATTTAGAGTAAACAAATTATTTTGGTCTCGTCCTGGGAAAAAGACTCAGTGGATTTGATCCAATTAAAGTGGAAGCAGTGGAGCAGGAAGGAGTGCTGTTCTTGAGCAGTAGCAAGGGCAATGGAATCTCCAAACCTCTTCTCTTCATTAGGTGCGGAGAGAAGGATGGATGTGGCTGGGTAGCCTACTCGTCACTGTCACTCTGGGGAGAAGGTGTGACATTAGGAAATTTAGGTCTCAAAAGGAAGCAAGAATGATATGAATGGACAGATGCAATAAAAGAAAGTGATTAGTCCTGAAAGACCTTTCGCTTTGCAAATTTAAGAGGTTAGAGAAGCTGTTTAATGACTTCTTGGCATTTTGACTGCTGTGACCTCTTTACAGAAATGAGCATTTACCAACACTCCTTCAGTCTAAATATAACAAAAATGCAGTCAACTTCTCCAAGGCTTCTCATACAGCTTGCTACTCCATCCTCAAGGCAGCCTGAGAAGAATGGTCTTTAGTTAGCTGACTTTGCTGAGGCATATTCAAATTTAGTTTTTGTGAGAAGGTAAAAACCTTGGAGGAACAGAGGAGTGCACAAAAGATTAACTTTAGAGCTCAGAGGCACTTCAGATTTGCAAATGGCATTGTCATTCTTGCAGAAGCCCTGGAGAGACAGGGGAAGAGTAATTAGGGAGAAGTTCATAGTAGGTGAGGAATAATTAGGAGCTGCTGAGAAATCGCTGATGAGGACATCTCGGAGAGTGCCTGGGAAAAAGAGCACTGCAGCTGATATCCACATAAATGAAGTACACTTGTGATCAGAGATTGGAGTCTAGATATAGGGTCTCTTTTTGCATCCATCAGTACTCCTCAACTCATACACCCTTCCTTGCTCCTGAACCCCAGCACCTCCTTGTCTGCTGAAGTATTGCTACTTTTCTGGTTGTAGTAGTAGCTAAACCTCTTCTTCCCAGGTGGGGTCCAGAGATGATGAGGCAGCTGGACCCAGAATTCAGCAGAACATTAATGTTGTTCTGGTATAAAGATTCTTAAGTTTGACTCTAAATGCTGTCTGCTGGTTTTTTGGGGGGGCTGATCACTAAAAGGCATGATGCCCTTACATGTACTCTTGACCTGATATGACACTGTAAGGAGAAGAAAGGTGAAGCCCCAGCACTCTTCTCTCTAAACCCAGAGAGAAATAAAGTAGTCAACCAGTATGATATAGAGGCAATATGAACACAGGCAAGGTAGTAGTTAGTTAGAATATGATCTCTGAGCAGTAGTTTTGGAGTGAAATTCTAGACTATGGAGAGTCTAGAGGTGGTAGGTTGGCCTACATAAATATTTGAGGCTAGTACTTGCAGACAGAATTACTACTTCTACCTGGGGCCCTATGGCTGGGTAATGTCTGGAGCCATTTTTAGCTCCTCGAAGCAGAACTTGTACCATGGTGTCAATATAATGGAACCCAGGAGATCCAAGGGTCAGTTTGTTGCAGTGGAGACACGTGGGTGGGTCCATGGAGTGATACAGCTGAGCTGAGAACTGCCTGACTGCACTCTGGGGTTTTGTACTCAATACCAGCTCTGGCCTTGTCCCAAGGGCTGAATACCAGCCAGGGGTTTGAACACATTAGGGGTGTTCTTGGAGCAACCCACTGGGTTTTGCTTTCAATAAAAACAGATCCCATTCATGCTCTTGACGATAGAGAAGCAGGAGAGTTGAGAGTTGCTTCAGAAGTGCACTCCTGATCCCAGATAAGCACTAGAGCAGATGTCTCTGTGCCTCTGGTGCCCCTTTGTAAAAGGGAGAGGAGGTCTTTTCTGCTTTCTGGCAATTAAAATAGGATAAGGCATTCTTAAGGAAGAGGGGAAATAAGAGGAATAAAGTGAGGGATTTACATTTATTTTTATCAGTGGGAAGAAAACTGTTTTTCTTCTATACAACAAAGCAAAGAAAATATCTGTACCCGTCTATCCTTATGATAGTTCATCCTTCTATTTTCATTATACTTTTATGAGGTGAGCCTATTAAAATGTGAAAATAAAGCCAACCAAATCCACCATATCAAATAAAATGCATCAATGCTTTTTTACTATCAAAACGGAAAAGTGTTTTCTCCGTGAGGCTACCTTGCTTTTCAAATTAAATGTCAAGTATCGTGTCTCCCCCAGAGATCTGAGCTACAGAGCAAAGTTCAGATTCGTCAACTACAGAATTATATTTACCTTAATGCTTATTACATATCAAATTACTGTGCTGTGACATGAATAAATATTGGATTTTAAAGTTATTCCATTCAGAGTTTTACTGAAAGAAATTTGACTGCTTTAGTGCAGCTATTTGGCAGGCCAAAAAGGTCATATATTTTAAGGGAACATTCAACTAAAAATATGGCTGTCCTCAAAGGAGACTATTTCTCTTGCCTAGTAAATCAGCACCTTTGTTCTTGAGGTGTTGCTTGTGGGATCCTGCGATCGAAGCTGCAATTCCTATCACAGCACCGTTACAAGGTAAATAGGTGCTGGATTCCTTGTTTTACCAAAGGAGGAATTGCAGCACAAGGATGGGTGTTCACAGCAACAACCTGACACCCCTCACGGAATGAGGAGGCTGCTCTGCTTGTGCCCAGTATGGTGAGAATGCCTGAGCCCCTATGTTTGTCTCCTACCTTTGAAGCACAGACTACAAAGGGAAAGAGCCATGTGGCTCAGAGCAAGCTGGGAATGTCCCACACACTGAGGAGGGGACAGCCTTGGCCCACAGATAGCTGTTGTCTGGGGTGGAGGGGTCCCCACTATGGCTGTGGGATCAAGAATTGTGAGTGGACATCATAATCTACAACCCACAGGCTTTGTCACCTCTTCTCTTGAGAAAACTGTGCTGTTGTATCTCTGCTGCTTATTCACAAATTGCTGTTTAATGATTAGACAACTTAGCTTGTTTGGCTTCAATAGAGTTCCCTCTCCATTCCTAAACTTGTCCTATTAAGTGTTGGCCTGTGGATCAGATTTTATGCTAAAATCAGTGTGCTTCTATTTTTTTTACGGTCAGAGTCCAATGTAGAAAAACTGGATTTTGCTATTTTACCAAGTTCCTTCTAGTCCACAGCCTGGTTTGATTAAGGTCTCCAGCAAGCCAAAGTAGATGTGAGTACAGAATGAGACAGTGTTATTTGTCAAAGGTCATTTAGAACTAGGAGTAAATATGAGGAAACTGGTGTTTGCCAGCTGCTCAGACTAACAAATCCTGATCAGCTGTTTCAGGCTGCCTGGGCCATTTACCTTGATACAGCCTCTTTCAGGGTGAGGATCTCGTAGGACTTAAACTGGCCTTGGTTGATTAACTTCTGATTTATATAAAACCACCTCTAAATTTGTGTCTGAAAAAGACTGCTTTAATCCTGTTACCTAATATTAAATTTTAAAACATTGTGTCAGGGGGTCATGGTTGTTTGGTCATACAGCCTTGGATAAAAATAGTGTGACATTATTCCAACAATATTAATCTTAATGAGATGTGCAATCTTACCATGTGTGTATCAAGGACACCGTACTTACATGTTAACTTTATTATGCCAGTTAATGCAATTAGTGTAGTGTTGCTAATGTAGTTAAAAGTTTTATCACTAATCATTTAAGCTCCAATAGGATAAATATAAAGGGTTATTAATGGGGTAGTTTATTATTAACAAGTAGAGAAGCAGCAGAGCAATAAACTTTGCCTTCCTGCTGTAATGCCTTTATATGTTGTCACATTTTGGTTTTCATAGCATGACTGCCATTCCTTACACCGACTGATAGCTGCTGCTGGATTCTCTCTAATATTATATAAAAAGGACCTGGCACCCATTTGAAGATCTCAGTGTCCCTCAGTCAGTTTTGTGGTGCATAATTTTTCTTTCACTTTTTCTCTTTCCTTTTGACAGCTTGCAGCAGGTCTGACTCTTATCTGATCAGGATTCTTGTCTGTCAGAATGATCTTTAAATACCTTCAGTTCAAGGACACTGTAGAGTGTCTCTTTCAACTAATATAAGGTACCAAAATAGTGAAATTTAATGAGATAGAACACCAAATTGATTGTCTCAGAAAGAGTACCTGAGAGGGTAGTTAAGATGATGTGTCAATCACTTTATCTTAACAGCTTGTACCGTCATCATGTGACATTTCTACAGAATGGCATGAACCACTTGGTGTCAAAGGACTCATATTTGCACCTTTGATTTAACTAGCAGACAAAAAGCATTAAAGGGCAAGGACTGCTTTGCTTAGTGGGGAGGACACAGCTTGTGTGGTTTTAAGCAATTTAAAAAATATTGACGCCCTAGTTTTAGGACACCTTTTAGCTGTCTTTAGTTTTATTTTTCCAATTTTGAGGACAGCCTGAACATGTTTTAATTCTGCTGGATCATTTGATGCCTGGGAGACAGACAGCGATTCACAGAATAGCTATCAAGAGGCAATAAGCTGAAGTCCACTCATGTTTCATGATGAGTCATGATCCAGGTAAGAATCTGATTAGATGAGGTGTATCTTCACATTTTTCATTGAACTCCTTCTTCTGGAAACAATGACGTGGGTTGCAGGAAGTGCAATGCATATGTCAGGTATGCAGAGCTATTGTCTTATCACAGACAATTTCTGCTTCAAACAAGGATGCTGGTAAGTAATTCCTAGGAAGGAGTTTTAATTCTTTGAGCTTTTTTCACTCCTTAGCCATCCAGAATCCACATTTTGTATAAAATCTGCTGTAGAAGCAGCACGTAGGTTCTGCTTCTGGGGATGACAATCTGAAAGAGAAAGGAAAGGGATTAGGAGGAGATGATTTACTTTACACACTACTGCTTTGGGTACTATACTGTGGATTAAGAGGAAACTGCCAACATTTAGGGACAGCATGCAAAGAGATATAACTGTGAACACAGAAACACCTGTGCTAGGAGCTTGATTGGAAGTCAAGCTTGACTGCTAAATAAGATTAACAAACTGTGTAAAACTGGAATCAGAATAAGGCTTTGAGAGTGAGGAGGTTCTTGAATGACATGTAAGTTAGGGAAAAACTCTTCTGGTTGACTTTAAGGCAGACTTTGTGGTATTTTATGAAACAGGTCATATCATCTGGTTTCTTGGACTTGGTAAGCCAGTTGGTCTTCAGTCCTATCTTTTTAAAAGCTTTGAAAAATAAGTTAACAAGAACAATGCCTAGCAAAGTCTTAGGGATCGGGACAAAGGTGCTGAATCTTATACAGAGCCGTACACAATCTGTTCTTAGGAGGGTAATAATTTTATAATACGCTAGTTATTCTATATTGCGATTTTGCTGAAAATTTGTCAAAGGTAAGTTTGGGCACTTTCTATGCTAACTCATAATGGCAGCACTGTAGGACTGAGTTATTGCAGAGCCCTCCATTCAGAAGGATCTCAAAACATCTATATGCTGCTGTGCCTAATGAGAATCACAGGCTTGTCAGCCCTTCCAGTGAAATAGAGCCATCAGATTCTCAGATGTAACCAAAGAGAGAGGAAGAGAGAGCAAGAGCTACCTAGTGACATTTAAAATTCCTTTCAAATATGCATATGTAGTAGAATGCCAGCAATGGGGTTAGACAAGTTCATAACAAGCCTCACAAATGGGTTACTCTAAATGAGAATGTAGAGGTCTCAATAATAAAACTCACACACCTGCTTCCTCAAAATTGGACATTTTAATTGAATTTTCTGCTCTTGTTTGTTCCTCTTTGAATCTCTTTCTTCATCTCTGAGTTGTAATTGTGCCCCAATCTCAATCTGAGCCATCTGTTCCACTTCTAATATTAACATCTTCTATCATATAATGTACTATACCCTGACAAAAAAGAAGAAAGATGATGACTTTCTCCTGGGAGAAAACCTTATATTTCACAAAAGGTTCAGCTGTCACTTTAAAACAACACCTTCCTACACACAAGTATGCACCTGCCACATTAGAATATTATTAATAATGCAGCCTTCTTGTGTTTGACAAGCCAAACAAAATTACCCCAAAAATGTGAAAAGGTCTAAGAAAGGTGAGAGCAAGTCAATGTTTCTTTTCAAAATGATAGCACCCAAACTGATCCACAATAGAAAGTAATTACATTTTAAATGAACTGGTCTAACTTAATTTAACTCCTTGTATACATGGCAAATTTCTATTCTTTTCCAGTTACACAGGTATCTGTTTAAGCTCAGTGAAGTTTGCAGAGTTGTGTTGACTCTTCTTGGTCTCAGTCTAGAACTACAAATCCCTGTTCCTTCCATTCTGTGTTGTTTTGGTCCTTCACTGCCTAGTAGTCCCTATCCAACCTCCACCACTCTTTGTGTAATCCCAGATTCACAGGGGATTTGGGGGTCAGAGGAAGAGAGGACAGTGGTACCACTCAATTTCGCCTGTAACTGTGGTTTCAAGCTGAGCTAGAGTCAGCACACGCAGTGAAAAAAGAGTGGTAATGGAAAGAAAGGAATAGACTCAAGGTCTGGGATGGATCCTAGTAAGTTAAGGAAGGGACTTGTGGGAAAGTCTTAAAATCTAATGAAAACTTGAAAACCAGCCTGGGAGATTTAGGCTGGGATGACAAAATAGAAACTAGAAAGAAATCAGGAAGTATCAGGAAGGAGTTCAGAAAGACGAGGTGAGGATCAGGTTTGTTTGGAAGAATCAGGGAGCCTGTAATGAAACACGAAGTGTGATCCTGACTGAGGCAATTTAAGAAAGAATAATGAGATTAAAGGAAAACACTGATACTATCAGCAGAGAAAATGTCAAAGCCTCACATTTGCTTTATTCCAAATTATGTCTGGATTGAAGCAAGCAGATGTGAAAGTCACTGTTCATCAGATCCAGAGAAGCTTGTTTTTTACTTGTGGAGAGATTTCAGCATTACTTGGCCAGAACTGTGTAATGAAAGTTTGGAAGTTTTGGTGCATCTGATGCAAAATACCTCTCTCGGTTTTGTCTATCCCAGTTAGTCTTTCTGCCTAATGTAGCTGCTCTCAGTTTATGCCACTCAGGGATGCAGGTGTTTCTCTAGTCCTTCAAATATGATCCAGAGCATGAGAGTGAGTCAGGCATTGGCTTTCCATTTACAAACGAGGATTTTGAAATCTGAGTTTTGTGGAGACTAGGACCATAAAGGCACATAAAGGTTAAAGCTTTGAGTGTAACCCATAATAGCTGTTCTGCACTAGTGCTTCTTTGTGGACCGTCTAGTTTAAGCTTAAAATAAGCTGCAGAAAACCACATGCATGGCCAGCTTGTAACTGAAGTCATGAGCTGGGTTGCAGAGCTCCCTGCGCATTCAGTGCTAAGACACAGACAGAAGGTGGTTCAGACAAGCTGAATCTTCCTCTGAAGTTTCTCTCTGTTGATTAGGGAAGACCTTTAATGTGAGGTTCCTAAATTTGGTGCCAATAGTTAAATAGAATCTTAGCTCTAGGCTGTAATAATGCCTTTGGCATTGAGAAATGGCACATGGCAATTTGCTAACTTCAGTCCATCAAGGCAACAGGAAAGGCAAATACAGAAAAATTGTGCTTCCCATTCTTGGTCTGCCTTCACTTCACAATGGCTTGTGTTTAAAGATAGAATAGATGTTGTTTGAAAATGTTTTGGAAGGTGTTGCCTGAAACCTAAGCCATATTGAGGTTTTCAACCTCTTTTCACTGATCCTGCCTCACTGCTGAGGAAAATACAGTGTGCTGCCTCAATTAATACTAGATTTAATATAGTTTAGCATAAATACATGATTTTAAATGTTTCCTCTGTGAGCTACAAAGCTACATTGACAGTCTTTCTGTGGGAAAGTAGTTATTCCTCTCCTTATTGCATATTCCCTATGGATTTACCTGCCATACAGAATGATCTAGGGCTGAATAACTATTAATTTGACCAGCAGACTTGGGACAACGGAATACAGATGTATTTCCTGGATCCTATAGTAGTTCTAGCGCCTGTAGAAATGTTATTTATATAGAGGAAAGGAATATCATCATCTGCCAAATTTGAGAAAAGACATGGAGTATATTTTCACAACTAATTCCTACACCAGGAATGTTTTAAAAGTCTCCAAGGCTCTGGAAATCAGTGTTACAATTAGATAAATGAAGTTACAAGTAATTTTATGACATAACCCCATAAGACTTTAATAGAAAGTTTTATGTGTCAAAAGAAAGTCCCTCTGGAGTGTAAAAATAACTCACTGATTGTTGAACAGAATCATCAGAATTACAATGATATTTTAAAGAAAAAAGGCATCTTTAAAAGTTCACATCACATGGATGGCCATGAACCATAGAGAGTGAAATTCAGGGATTTGGAACACATTTCCCAGAAAACAGTCCTCAATTTCATTACAGCATCTATCAGTCTTGTTGCAGTCAGGCCGAAAAGATGCTGTTCCCTTCCTTTTCACCTTTTGATTTGAGATCCTTTTTTCAATTGTTTGGTCCTGGTGAGACCAGCCTTCCATAATTCAATAATTACTGTCTAAAAAATGTCTTTAGAATATGTACAAGTTTTTTTTTTTTGTTAGTAGCTCTTGAGAACAATGCCCCGATATTTGGAAATATTACCACAGTCCCAGAAATTTAACAAAGCTAATGAGGCGTAGGAAAGAACAGGTATCTTTAATACAGAAAATGATATAAGATGACATGTTCATGTTCTCACTGTGTGTTTGCTTAAATATTAAGTATGTTGTAGAAGGACTTCTACAGAAATTAAGCCTCAGCTTTTGATGACTGGTTACAGGTACCTGGTATATCAGAGATACAGACAGTAAGTAACAATACATTGTATCCAAACAAAGTTAGTTGATCTTTCTTTTGAGGAAATACTGTTAGCACATAGAGAAATATTTTCCCGCAAACTGCTGCTTATAAAGAGTGTTGGTTAACCCAAAAGAGACACACTTTGCACCAAAAAGTATCTTAGAGTGAAACAAAATGTCTTAATACTAAATAGCATAGTATCCCTTTACATAAAGCAAAAATACCTAGTATTTGAGTACACATGGTTTCTTAAGGGGAATAGTTATGTTAACTGAGGACATGAGTTAACTTTAGAACAACAGAGCTATCCCATGGGCTGGACCAACAGACCATCTAATCTGGGATTCTTTTTCAACAGAGGCTGGTACCAGATGTTTGGAGAAGAGTATAAGAACTAAGCAGTACACAATACTTTCCACCTTCCAGATATATTGTTCATAGACTTCCTGAGCTGGTGACTATTTTCAGACCATCTGCTTGCTGCACCCCCTCTCCATGAATTAGTCCAGGGCTTTTAAATGCATTAGTGCCTTTCGTCTGTGCCTCCACAGCATCCTGTGGTAATGAGTTTCACAGTTTTATTATGCATGATGTGAAAAAGTACTGTTGATGGAAAAAGGTATTTCCAGAGGGTGATTCATCCTTCCTGACTTAGCAGAGGATTAATTACCCTTTGAATAGTCTCATCTTTCTTCATTGACATTAGAGCTTTAGTCGATTACTTCACACTAGACACGTATGTTTTGGATAACTACAGATAGGGGAGAGTTATCCCAATTTTAGGGTCACTTTAATTAAATGCAATAACCTCTTTCAGTTAAACACCCTCAGCATAATATTTTTGCTGTAGATTTTGATGATAGGAAATATCATAAAGTTTTCCACAAAGATGTACTTGAATGAAAAATTGCTACCTACCTTTGTAAGCCTTATGGCAAGGCTTTCCCTCTGCCAGTTTAAACTAATTAACTTTGTGTGTAGATGAGGCCTAAAGGATCATTATAAGAAGAGGAACATTAGGTTTCATTATTTATCTTTTTTATTGAAGGGCTTTGGCTAACACATGTGGATGGTTAAATTATATGAACTATGCCTTGAAAGGGATGAACAAGTTCTTGCTGTTCTATCAGTCAGTGGTTACTAAATAAATAATTTTTTAGAGGGAGAGGCTCTCACTAGAATTTGGGAGGTGAGCCATATATCGTATATCAACTGTATTAACAAAGGGGATGTTTTCCACATCCAAAAGATAAAAGTGTGTACTTTGGGAGATGACAATGCACACAACGCTGATCATGTAGATAGAAGGTTTTTAAACAAAGTAAGATTTAATGCTTTCCATTCACCTGTTACCTCAACAGAGTAATTAAATCATGTAAAACTTATTTTTAATAGCCCATGGCATAGACTGAAGAAATTATTTTATAATGAATACATGTTTTAAACACCTGGGATAAGAAATCTAAATAAAATATGCATTTACACAATATTCTGAAACCTTTATAGTTCTGAAATAGTTCTTATTTGGCAAAAGCACAGACAACTACTTGGCATTAACTAAGTTAGCTCCTATAATTGTAATCAAGGGAAATCGCCTCACTGGTACTCAATTTCTAACAATAAGCTTCATAAAGCTTGTTAATGAAACTCGCCATTTCAATCTTGTTTTTTGGAAAATAGTTATTTTCCCAAAGAAATCATAAAGTTGTAGGAATAAAACCCAAACTGAATCAAACACACTTTTCATTTAAACTCAACTCACTCCCTTAGCTTTCTGAAGAAGTGTCATAGAAACAGTGGCCTTTTGCAGCCAGACCTCCAGCAGGATGAAATAAATGGTTAGGTTTTTATTGCAAGCCCTGTGAGAGTTGGATTTCTTGCTCAATGGCAGGTGTCTGGTGTCCTTGTGCAACTGAATGGTGAATGGTGCAGTCCAGAGATGCCTAAGTCATTGCTCAGCTATGATGGCCACTGGAAGCAGTAGGGCTGTCCTAGTAGTATGCCACAGCAGATTGCTAGGACAGATTACTGGTGGAACAGATAGATCCAGTAATAATTTTGCACGACCTGTGGAGGGGGGTAAAACTGCACCCAGACATTAGTGTCTGGATGAATACTCTTACTGACTTTTTGCATCCGAGAGGAGCAGGACAGTAAGAGTGTGTTTTGAAGTGAATATTGGCTTGATAAAGATGTTGTTAGAGTGTTTAAGGATTTGTACCTGAAAGTGTCTGAGAAAGGCTGGATGGAAGATAGATATAGATCTGCAAAGCTATGGCAAGATGGAGCCATTTCCGGGCAGAAACCTAACAGAAATTTATCTAGCAGAAACTTCACTTGTTTAGACCTTAGACAGTCTCCAAAGTTAGGCAGTAACTGAAGTGAATTTAATATCAGTGTCAGTCATGAGCCCAAGTTTCTCTGTGGCTTTAGCATTTATCAAAAATCTTGAGCATTTTTGTATTTCTTGTAAACATGGGACAGTGGTAGTTCCTGACTCACAGTGGTGCTTTAAAATAAAAGAATGATAATTTTAAAAATACTGTGAAAATGACAGGAACTGCTGTAAGCCAAATATATAGAATTCATTCTGAAATGGTGTCAATATTTGCTTCTGCACTGCCTAATTATCATGATTTCCTACTTCCTTTTCCTGTTGGCAAGGTTAACTTATTTTTTAGAGGCTGGACGTTCTGAGAGTAGATGCACAGGGTCTTGGCATTCACTGTACTGACGTGCCTCATGGAAGTCAGTAATAGTTATTTAATAGTAAGAGGAGTGTTCTGTGAATCTCCAATGAACAGGGTTCTATGTTTTCATAGAATGTTCTTGAAACAATTCTGTTTGTACAATTGTGCTTCTGAGGGCAGCAATATAAATCAAAATGTCATTGTGTAAATAAAGTACAGATTAAAACAATGTTATTCAGAAAATTGCTGTTATAAACTATGATTTCTAGCACATCTGGATGACCTAGTCTATAGGAAGACATTTGTTCAATTTTTATATATTTTATGCTTTTTGTGAATACAGTACATTCCATACATTTGCAGATATTTCAGTTTGAGGATGGTGTTTGCCATCTACTTATTCTGTACTGCTTAATTATTGGTAGTTTTGATTAAAAATTCTAGCTGTGTATATGCAGTGTGTGACAGATAAGGGAATGCACATCTGACAAATGGTGGACGCTTATTTTTGTTGCCTGTTCCATTTTTAATTTTGGAGTGAAAGTCAACAACATTCTGAGCTGTATCAGCAGGTAAATAGTCAGACCAAGGAAAGTGATCATCACTCAGTGCTCATTAGAAAACACATGGAGTTTTGGGTCCAGTGTTAGGACTGTCTGTACAAGAAATTGGTTGAACTTGCAAAATGACGAGGGGTTGGAGCACTTGCCCTGTGAGGAATGGCTGAGGGCGTTGCTATTGTTCAGCCTAGTGAAGAGGTGGCTTTGGAGGAACCTAACAGCAGCCTGGTCATACTTGGAGAAAACAATGCAGAAGGGAAATGAATAGATAGTTGGTGGGATGGTAGGGAAGGATTTCAATGTCAGATTAGGTCCTCAGGTCTCAGAGCTGAGAGGCAGGAGACAGTCTATGCATCTTTACAGAGTGAACTGTGTCTAAGTTGTATTGTGGTTGCTCCCTAAGTCAGTGACTGTGATGTTCTGGAGTGAAGATTCATAAGGCACAACTTCAGGAAAATTCTGTGAATGTCCTGCAGTGCTGATGTATGACTGGATGTGCCAAACATTTCCCTGTCAAATTCTGTACTGGAAGAAATTCCACTAAAGAAATTCCAATGAAGTTAGATCAGCAGATGGTTTGCTATTTCACAAGGGTGCTTGCTTGCTAGAGTGTTTGTGGAAGTGAAGAGAAAGGAGCTGAAGGCAAGACTTGTTGTCAGTGCTTGGATGTGCTGTGTGGTGTATGGTCAAGTTCTGGGGAGCACTAAGTGCATTCTGCCAGGCCCAAAAATGCCAGGATCTCATTGACTTTTGATTATATTGTCTGAATTTAAAGTGATGTATGTGCATGCCAGATGTTTGTGCATGCCAGGCACGCATAAACCGCACAGGTTATTTGTCTTGCTCTAGCAGTATACTGCTGACGATCCTCCATGTCCATTAATATTGATATATTCAGCTATTGACAAGGGGCTCTAAGCAGCCTTTGGGAACAGGATTGTCTTCCAGGCCTGCGGGGTGGGTGTCATGGCTTGAGACTGTAGTGGCAGCAGACTAAAGTGGCTTGAATACCCAAAACAATTTTAGTCACAGGTGGAACATCTACCCTGTGAGGAAAGGCCCAGAGAGTTAGGGTTTTTCAGCCTGGAGCAGAGAAAACTCCAGAGAGACCTTATTCCAGCCATTCAATACTTAAAAGGGAGCTTAAACAAAAGATGGGGATAGACATTTTATCCTATTGTGGTAGGATAAGGGGTACTGGTTTTAAGCTAAAACAGGGTGGATTCAGACTAGCTAGAAGGAAGAAACTTTTTACAATGGGAGTCGCAAAACACTGGAACAGATTGCCCAGAGTTGTGACCACCCCATCCCTGGAAATACTGAAGGACAGGTTGAATGCGGCTCTGACCCAGTGGAACGTGCTCTAGTGGACAGTGCTCCTGCCCATGGCAGGGGGATTGGAACTAGATTATGTTAAAGATTCCCTTCCAACCCAAACTATTCTATGGTATATTTGGTGCTAGTGTGTGACATGGCATCATCATCCCACAGGAGACACTGCGGTGCAGTTCCAGACTGAGGAGGGCCAGGGGACACTTCTCCAGGAGACTTCAGGCCACAGCTCAGGGGGTCTCTTCCCACTCCTGTCAGTTATAGGATTGAGGAGGTAGGGATATCTTCCATTCTGACTTGCCCAGCTTCTCACAGCTGTCGGCTGTTGCCTCCTGGGGCTTAGGGCTCATCCTTCTGGAAGGTTCTCCCCACACAGCTGCAAACAGCTTCATTACAGGGTGAGATTGGAGGGTCCAAGCTGAGCAGCCCCAACCACACACTCAACTACCATTAAAACTTCCTGGTTTTTTGGGTCTGATCTTCCAATGAGACATTAAATTCTGGGCATAGGGAGTAGCAAGTAAGAACATTTAGGCATCACAGACATAATAATGAGTCACAAAACCATGATGCAAGATCCTTTCAGAGTAGCCTTAAGGCTCAGATCTTCAAGAGCAGCAAAGGTCTTTTTGCTTTCTTCTTTCTTTTCTGTGTACCCATCTGTCATTTCTCCCTGAGTCTGTCCTCCTTCCTTAATGCCAAACTGCTTTGGATAATTTGTCCCAATTAATTAGATCCCAGAGCTGTTTTCAAAAGCCTGTATCATTCAATCTCCATGCTATTATCTATTAAATGACATAATTTAGGATCCTATAAGGGAAATCAAGCATTTATCTTACTTTTTGTCTATGACCATAACACACCAAAGAGCTGGTATTTACGTGGAAGCCATCTGAACTGCTAATGCAAATAATTAACTCCAGTCTGCAGACTCCATTCAAATTGCTCACTGAACCCCACACTGATTCAAGAAATGAAACTGGAAGCTTTTTTTTTTAATTAATCTTTTCTTAGTACTGATTAAAACTGTGATTTACTCTTTTGTCTGCATTTCCCTTAATTTGAGGTATAACTAAAGGAGGTCTGTAATTGCCGATCCTTTTCTATAATGCCAAACTTTTTTGTTGTTTTTTTCTGTAATTCTTTAGGAGACTACATAACTTTTAACAAGGCTCCCCAACCTCCTTTTTATGCCCCGTAACACCAGCTGCCTTCTCGTGTCTCTAATGAATGTATCTTCCCCGTCTCACTCCACCACCTCATCACTTTCATTGTGTTCCCCTTCTTTGACAGGTGGTCTTGTGGGCATAACGACATCATTAAATAGCTCTAAAGCTGCTAGTAAGAAAATAGTTACTGAGTGAGTCAGAATACCTTCACTGCTGTAGCTGAATGAACAACTTAGTGTTTGCTAAATTTAACTGTTTCTCCTCTGCTTGATCTCATCCATCAGGTTCATAGGTCAGGATAGAGTTTCATTTCCTATATGAAGAGATTTAGGTCCACCTGAAATATTTGGGGCTGCCCTTACCCCCTCCTCCCCCATAAGCACTACTGCCATGGGTAACAGAAGGTTTCCAGGTAACTCACGTCTTGGATAAACACAAGTAGGGCATGCACAATACCCTGGAGCACCTACCATGGCATTATGTGCCTATGTTCATGTGACTGAGTCAAGCAGTGAAAATGCAAACCCATGTCATAATTCAGTCATCCTTCAGGAATTCATCAGGAGAAGGAGGAAGACAAATGAAGCCCCATCCAAGGAACATGGAAATCTGTACAGACTAAGGTATTTATTTCTCTACAGGACTCTGAAGCGCACTTGCACAAAGCATACAAAGGATTCTCCTGGACTGCTTTTTTCAGTGTGCAGATTTAGTTTTGGAGAGGGAAAGTGAATCTTAAGATGCCTGGTTAAAGAAAAGGTCAGGAATACTTCAACCTAGAATGTTACTTAAGCATGTTCTATTTAATTGAAAAATTTTAATGGTAGTGAATAAAGTACAAAAAGCAGCCAGTTTTGTAGGAGCTCTATAAGCAAAAAAAATCCCTGATGCAGCATTTGTTTAAGATGAGCCCTGGCACTCAAACAAAGAGACAGAATAAACCTTTTGCACTAATTTGAAAGCCTGATTAACTGCTCTTAACAATGATTGTGACCTGAAAGGCCAAGCCCAAGTATGCAGGGGGCACAATCCCGTCCTTTTCTCCCATTACCTAATGGCAGAAGTACTGCTCTCATCTCTGGGTAGCTGAGGAAATGTCACATTAGAAGTTACCATAGGAAACAAAATTGCCACCACAACTGATCCCAGGGTGAAGACTGGCCTGCTTAGATTAGAGTTTTGTTCAATTTGTAGTCAAACAGCAGCAGACAGGCCACTGACATTCTGAGGTTTTGCTGTGGATGTTACTGCTGGGCATGATCCACAGGTGGCTGCTGAATTATGTTTGACATTTCCATTTTGCCGTTCACAGAACTATGACACCTCGTGTCAATGCAAATAAACCTGTCACAGTCTGATACTGTATTTTAGGCAGTAGATTGAAAATTGATTGTGTGACTTATCTGAATATAAATCGCGTATTTATTTACCCCGAACCATGGACTTGCAATTAGTCAATACATATTCATAAAATATGGGTTAGGTAAATTAACACTTGCCTATTGTAAATTACAACTGAGAATAATTTGCAGTGGCCAGAAAGTCGAAAATGCAGTTCATTTTAGAAAGGATTTGATGCATTGCATTATTTAACCATTCCGTGAATAATTTCAAGCCATGAATTTACTTACAACACGAAGTATTGCTGACATGCTGAAGAAATTTGCTTAGAAAAATAGCATTTCTCTTCCATATATTGATGCTTTTTTGCATATATGTTTTAATTGACCAGTTATGAAATAAAGTTATTCAATTTTACCCCATCCAATCAGCTTTACATTTTTGTTACAGTGAGATCTATACCCGCCATAAATTTCTGGTATCTTTATCCATGCTGCTTGGCTTCTTCCCTTATGAGTTAGAGTATAATGTATCATGTATAATCTCGGTTAATATTGGCTTGCGTTTCTCCCACCAGGGTAAGAAATACTTTCCCGTCCTGTTGAATAATAGTTTTGAAATGTAAGGAAATGGTGGCTTCTGGGAGAAAGGACTTCATGCTTTGGCTGCAGACTGCATTTAACGTATTTGAAGCCTTTCTCTGCCTGCTTTAAATCCACACCTGAACCTGCCTCTTGCTGAATGCCTTGTCCCTGGACTACTGGACATAAATGTGGCCAATGCATGGTCTCCAAAATTGGTCAGTAGCTCTTGCCAGTGGAGGAGTGTAGAAACTGGGGATATTGGAGACCTCTCTCTTCAGTGCATGTCTCAGTTTTCAGTAATATGCAGTGAAGATGCTTCCTCAGCCAGTAGTGTTTTCCTCTGTGTTTATAGCTTTTACTGGCTTTTCACCCTGTTTGAGGATGTTTCCTCTGTTCTTTCTCCCTGATATTTACCGTAAATTAAATCTCAGCCCTGAGTGGCCTTTTAGAAATTTTCACTGAGTCCCTGTGTTTTTGATGAAGGGCTTATTTGTTTGTAAATTGGAATTTCTGAGTGAGAATCTGTTGCTGAAAAACCCCGAAGACCAGCTCCAGTACAGAAAACATGGAATATGTGTGGAAACGGGGTGTGGGTGGATGTGAATTTCTCAGTGGATAGCACGTCAGAGGCAAGGGCCAAACTTCAGAAATTACATTCCTCTGCCAAAAAATTTGTGATATGATAATGATATTCTACAGCCTTTTTCTGAGTCATGTATTATTCTTCAAGCAGGTACTTAGGTGTTGAAGTCAACACAGGTGAGTGAGGTGGTATTCGGCCTAAATAAAGGTTCAGTTCAACCACTAGAAATATAAGGAGAGGACAGGATAAGACTGAGTGTAATTTGTACAACCAAACCATGGAATTGCGGTTTCTTGTGGTGAACATTAATGGATGTGTGATACGATTTTGTCCTTCTGGGGATGCAGAAGTGTGGAATTTTGAAGCAGGTTCATGCCAAGCAGGAATTTTCCACTTTCTTAGCCTACATAGGGTGAATTATTTTCACTTTTCTTCTCAGAACCAACTTCTTTTAAAATAAAGGGGGAAAAAGTAAAATGCTGTTGTGATGATATATCTCTCAACCACATAATTGTTCTTCTATGGAAAACTTGAAGAATATGAAATTACTCTTTGCTTGGAGGTTATAACATCTCTCTTATCTCTTAGGCCATACGGAAGGTTTTATGTGGAATAATGAGTATTCATCTGTCTATAATAGCAAGTAAGGGAATGTAAGGTGATTTACCTCTGGTATTCTTGAGTTGTTGGTGTTTTCAGCAATACTTCCTCACTTGTTTGAAGTGGGTCTTCAAACCCACTGGGTTTGTCCATGTTCAGATATTTAAATGTTCATCTGTTCATGTTCAGGTATTTAAATATCCACTTGCTTTAGATGGAAACTAAAAAGTCAATGACTTCCTTTCTGTTCCTGGGGACATGTATACATATATGTTTTTCCATCTTTATAGTGTTTAAAGTATGTTCCCAGCATGCTGGCGCTTGTGGAGAAATACTGCTGGAAATCACTCATATGGCATGTTGCTCAGCCAGTGTGGTACAGAAGTGTAAGGGGGAGCGTTCCAGGACTACTGAAAGGTGCCTTTTGCTATCCTATGTAGAAGGTAAGACCTGCTTTAACTGCCTCCTTTGGACAGTATGGGACTGTTTCCTTTGTGACTGGGATGATAAAGGTACTCAGCAGAAGTAGCTGAATGAAGCCAAGTGGGATGATTCTGTCATGTGTCTCATTGACTCAGCCGTCTCGGTGTTTTCTCTCTGTTCCTCCTTTCCTGGACATTTGCAGAACAGAGCAGAAAACATTTCTGAAGATTTCATCCCTGCTCATCCGTATTAACTATGGTGTCAAGTCCAGCCTGGTGACAAAAAGACAGGCTGGAAACCTAGGATCAGTGTGGGAACTTGGGTGTGGAAGCATCACTCACTTCCATATTGTAGAAATCTCCCCACCAAGGACTTCCTTTGACTCAAAATAAAATGTACCTGATGCTGTTAGTGGAATGCTGTATTTAATTTCATTCTTCAGATTGACATCAATTCTTGAAATAAAATTATCTTGAAACAAAATGTAATGAGGTTACATTTATGAATTGGGAAACCACATTCTAAACAAAGAAATCACACTTTTAAAAATTGTTACGGAAATAAATTTCATGTTTTCTGGAGTAAGGTTTTGGAATTGTTTCGTGCCTAGAAAGCTGAGTTTTAAGAAATGAATTTACTGCTTTTTGAAAAATACTGATAGGAAAACTCTATGGCTCTCTCAGTGAAATGAGAGTAATGCTGCTCCTGCTCAAAGTGAGCTATGTTCTATATACTGAAAGTAATGGTATTTTCCTCAGCTTGTAGCACCACATAAAATAGGCAGAACATTCCTAATTAAAGAAGTAATGCCATCTGTAGAGGGCAGTGGAAAATGGGGTACAGCATTTTAGGTGCCAAAGACTAAATAATTTCTTCTCCCCTCCGCTCCCCTCTCTCTCTCTCTCTTTCTCTTTATCCCTCTCTCTCTTTGTATTTGGAGACCAATGTGTCTAGTGTTCCCCTTTACAGCTTATAACATGAGACATGAGGAGTTTTTAGCTCCTTTCCCAGGGAGCCAAGAATTCACAGGCTTTTATGTTTTTCAGCTCTCTGGCAGAAGTTCAGGTTAAAACACACATAAAGCACAGGTCAGCCACCAAGTAGACAGCCATAGCTATAGCTCCAGAGTGCATTTTGTCTTCAAGATGCATCTAATATTAGTGGCTGAGTTTGTGTCAGGAGGGAGCTTTTGAAGAAAACCACCTGTGCATCCCCTTTACTGTACTTTTACTCACACAGCAGAGTAGACTGGAAGTGCACAAATTGGATTTTTTTGGCATGAAAGTGTCCACAAGATGTGCTCCAGGATCGCCTCAAATGCACTCCAACTGTTAATGGACCTTCAGTTCACAGGAGCAAATTAGAGCTAGGCTGATGTAAGTCTCCTTGACAACTCATGTGTGAGTGATGGTCCTTACCAACAGCTGTGTCTCTCCAGATACCTATCCTTGGATCACTCACTAATGTAGACTTTTTTTTCCTGTGCAGGAGGAGGAAATGGGTGGACTAACAGGTTATTTCACTATTCACTTTTTCACATGTGCCCAGTGATCTGGCAGTCTGGCTCTTACGACAATCTGGCTCTTCCTCCCCAGCTTCCATCTCCAGTTGCGGTCCTTAGGCAGCTCCCTGCACAGAGCTGGCTCAGGTGATAGCTCAGATTTATAATTCTAATAGGCAAATAGACAAAGCAGCTGTGACCACATCTGACTGAGGCCTAGATGAGGGAGAGTAGATAATGCTCAAGTCGGGGATGATGGCATGGGAACACAGACCTGACTCCCCGCTGAAAAAGCTCCCTTAGGGAGAGGCTCAAGGTGCTCATCCAATTTCATACCTGATTTTTGTCCTTGCCTGAGGGCGGATAAATGCACAGAGATAAGGAGGAGAGCAAAGCACTTGCAGGTAGCCATGGATTTTATTCACCACTAAATCTGCCTACCTTGGTGAGGGTGAGCTGACTCTGCCTGGGGCTTTCTTTGGAGCTTGCTGGCAGGTTAGTGCAGAGTTCCCCTGCCTATGCAAAACCTCCACAAGGACCTGACCATACCTTCCCAGAGCTTTATATTGCAACACCTTTTATTTCTGCTTCTGACTGTAGTCTGAGATAACATTGATCTATACAGCCAGGTAGGTGGATCTCATATCATGCCCTGTGGAAAGATGCACATCTCCACAGGCGTCTGCACTGCAGGTAGAGGGCTGCTCCTCTTGAAATTTGTAGGGCAGGTGTGCTCTCCACTTAATCCTTAGAACTTGGACTTGTTTCTTTCGTGTAACCTCCAGATCCAGATTATCCTCTAGAGTATGCAATAGAATGACAACTTTTCTGGATTTGTTTCCAAGGAGAATGATTGTGATATGATAGAACAAAAAATTGCTTCTTCTCTGACAGCTGCTCCTAATCGCAATATTATGACTATTTTTAGAAATAAACAATTGTTTGCAGAAGACAAACCTGCAACTCTGTAATAATGTCCCATTCCTGACTTCTGAAGTATTTTTGACCTTAAAAAGAATTCGATGCTTCAAAGAAGCAATTTTGAAGGCTAAAAGAACAAATACAATTTTCTTCTCTGGCCTTTAAAAGAACATAACCTACTGATAATTCCAGGAGAATTACCCAGGAAAATGGCAAATGAAAATATAGGAATTTCCATTGTCTTAAGTAGCTATGTTTTTCCTGCAATGGTAAAAGAGGTGGGTTTTCTGTTAATATTGAATGAGATTATATGCTCAACAAAAAGTCAGAAGAGCACAGGTATAATTTCAGGCAATCATGAACAGATTTTCACATATCGTGAGTTAAATTGTTGGGAGAATTTATGAAGAATTTGTTTAGGAGACAAAGTGTTCACTTTATTTCGCAGCTTGATCCCTTCAGCATTGGTTTCAGGTAACACAAGAGGGGTCCTGGCCTTAAACTTTACTGAAAATTGTATGACAGAGGCAATACAAATAGAACACATTTAGCAGTTTGGTTGTTCAGAAAGATGTTGGAACGGCATACTATGTAACTTTATTTCATCTGCTTCAGAAAAACCTGAAATCATTGTGGTTTTCATTTTATTCAGTGAGAAATATATTTATTTACCATTTTGTAAGAACTCTATTTCCAAAAAGCTTCCTAACCCCTTCAGATTTATAAACTTGGGGTAGTGAAATGGATTTTACCCTTCTGCTGGAAGCCCTTGTTTTAATTTCTGTTCCTTGCTTAACAGTCTACCAAGTACTTCTTTCACTTGTGACCTTTGAGATAATGAATCATAGAACCTCTTCAGTTGGAAGTGGTGGCCTCTGGACACCATCTGGTTTAACCCCCCTGCTCACAGCAGTGTCAGCTGGAGCAGGGTAGGGACTCCACAGTCTGTCCGGGTAATTCATTCCAGTGTTTGAACACCTTTACAGTGAAATTGGGTTCTTATAATGTTTGAATGGAATTTTCTGTGTTTTAGGTGATGCCCATTGCTTCTCAGACTATTGCTGGGTACCTTGGAGAAGAGTCTGGCAAAGGTCGAAGTATGCAATGCAGGGGCTGTTGCGTGCAGAGACAGAAAGTCTTTCTAACCAGGGTTATCATTCCCTCCTCTCCTTAGCTCTTCCCCTTCCCAGAGGGCAGCCCAGAAAGGGTCTCTCTCACTGCTTTGACATCATTTCTTTTCCTTCTTTGTTTTAGTAGGAACACGTGTCCTTGGTCCCTTCTATGTGGAGGTGCCAAAAGTCAGACAGAAGGCTCGACAAGAAGCTTTTGGTCAGTGTTTACCCTGTTTCTCTTCTACATACATAAACTGTGCTCCTTTTCTTGTTCCTTCTTCCTAATGTACGTTAAAATAGTGACTTGTGATGGTACAAAAATAATCTGACATGTTTCTTTTCATACTGTGTATTTTATGTATTCTATAATATATACTGATTTTTCTTAAAGTTGCTGTATGTGAACAAGAAGAGTCTAAACCAAACTGTAGCTGTAGAGTAGGTTTGGAAGGGATCCTCAAATGTCTCTCGTTACTCTTAATTTCAGAGGGACCTTTTTCAGCAAGTCTATAAAGGTCACATCCATGCTGTTAGAAAGCTTCTCCATGGGGTATTTCCCAGCCTCTAAGCCAGGGAATGCAGAGTAACTCCTAAACACTCTCTACAGCACAGGTTTCTGAAGAGAGAATTGGTTGTATTTGCACTGCATAGTACTTGATCCAAGTCTGCTCCAACTCCAAAGTGTGGCTCCAGTTGTGTGGCTCTAAGAAATCGTTATCAGAAATTTATGCATTTTTCAGCTCGAAGAGCCTGAAATGCAGTGATTACAAGCCTCAAAGCTTGTAATTTTGTGGCAGTTATGTCCCAGAGCATGTATTGAGAGGTTGTGTGGACACCTGAGGAGGCTTTCTGGGGAGCATTGCACTACTCTGGTGTGGGTCAACCTAGATTGTTTAGTTTCATTTTATACAGCCTGAGAGTTTGCTGGAGTCAGAAATGCTTGGAGTTACAGCCAGACTTCACTTGGGAAGAGCCTAGCTGGTTACCTTTAAAAGGGTCTAGGAAAAAATCAGGACATTCGAGTTGGATCTGAAGAGTCAGAAAAGCCAGAGCTAAACTGACAGTAGTAGCACTACCCAATAAAGGTTCCAAGTTTAGTCATTCCCAGCAGAGTTACATCTAAGCATGTGATTTCTGTGGTACCTCCAATTTTTAACTGATTCTTAAGGATGCTATGACCCCTTATCCTTCTCCTTCTCCATATATTAGTCTGACAGTTCCAAATGAGCCTCATTTATCTTGGAATCTGATCAGGTGGTCAGAGTGGACTAAACCCAGCTTTCCCAAACCAAAACTTCAAATCAACAGTTGACACAGGGCTGACAGCTGCAGTTTCTATCCTCTTCTCTATTAGAATGTGTCTATTCAATCTGCCCTTTGCACTTACTGAAATATTGCCCAGCATTCTGGAATCTTTTAAATTATTAGAATCCTTTTTCTCTTAAGCTTGTGTCTGAAAAGGATTAACTGTTCCACCCCTGAACATTTCCAGTTGACAGCTCCTCCACTCAGTTCCGTAGAGGACTTTCATTTCTGCCATTATGTTGTTTCCTATTTGCTGCTCACCAACAGCTCCCTTTGATTCAAATCCATGTATTTATGTAGAGTGGTGCCAGGGAGCTGAATGGCTCTGAAAGTTGCTTGTACACCATGGAGCCCAGTCACCTATGCAGGCACGGTTATTGATCCTGCAGGGAAATGTCATGTCACTGAAACTCCAGCAGAGATCAATGTGTGAGCAGAACTGCAAAGAGCAGTGAGATGTGCAGCTTAATTTGTGTCTTCATGGTGTTCTGAATGCATCCGGATGGTTTAGTGTGAACAAGATAAATTGTATAAACTTTTTGAACTGCCTTTAAGTGTTGGGCTTTACACTGCTCTGCTGTAGGAGAAAATTTCTTCACTGAAACAAAGGCAAGAACATGATAGGTAATAATCTGAATGGGAGCTTTTATATTTACACTCTCAATGCATTTCACAGCCAGAAGAGCTGCATTTGGGTGCTTTTTAATTTTTGGATACCCATGAGGAAAAATGGTTTAAGTTTTAGACACTTTCTAGTGCTTTTCTAAAGCACTGCACCTGTACTCTGAAGCAAGAGAAAAATTTCAGGGAATGTATCTTCCTTGTCCATCACTCTGATGTTTAGTGTTTGCAGCATGAAAAGAGAAAACGGAGACTGCTGTGCAACCTGTATTTCTGCCTCTACCTCTCAGTCAAATAAAATAGTGCCATGCCAGCTGTTATCATCTGGGCATCTGAGTTAAACCCACATGGTCTTCCCCTTGTGCCTGTTGTCCGCCAGAGGCAAGGGTGCAAAGTCATACCTTTATTGGTATAAGGAGAAAATAAACTTGAATTTTAAGTTGATTGATATATAGAATGGAAACTAACTGAGGTGACTGGTATTAAAAAATGAAGCTTTTTTATTTAAAAAAAAAATCACCTTTGGTTGATTGTTAGAAGATAATTAGTAGAAAGGTGTGGTCTGTCAGAGACTGGTGATGATGGAAAAACAAATGGCAAGATGGATGAAGAATATCCACTTGGGAGACCTATGTGCTTCCTAGCCTAGAGATTACTGATAAAAGCATAAGAGGTGGAGATCAATGTGGGGAATGGTTTTCCAGAGACCCCAGAGAAGATCCTTCAATAGATCTATCTGTCAGTTGGAGAGAAGAGAAGAGAAAAGAGAAGAGAAAGAGAAGAGAAGAGAAGAGAAGAGAAGAGAAGAGAAGAGAAGAGAAGAGAAGAGAAGAGAAGAGAAGAGAAAAGAGAACCACTATGTACTCGAGGCAGAGAAGCTATCTATGCATGTGGACTCTGGGCTGGATCAGTGAGAGAGCACCCCCAAAAGTGTGATGCTCAGCCATCCTCATGGATACCCTCTGCTGCTCCTCAGTCATTCAGCATATAGAAACAAGTCTTCTATGGTGTTGCCATACAGATGGTGTAAACTGTGGCAATTCTGCAGTATTATTAAAGTTCTCTCTATTATTAAGACATTTCAAAGAATATTAACATTAACAGTTGTAGTACTGCTTTAACGAATCAAGCAAAGTGTAATTCAGTTTTCCTTGTAATATTCCCTGTATGAATTGTCAACTGCTCAACCATCAGTCTCTCTGTGCAAATTTGTCTTAAATTCCCAGAGCCTTGTGTTTCACCCTCTGAAATCTACCTCTACAGGATTGCAGAATAGGTGAGGGTGGCAGAAAGCTCTGGACATTGCCTTGTCAAACCCCGCTCCTTGAACAGTCTGATAGAGCAGGTTGTCCAGAGTAATGCCCACCTTGCTTTTGAATATCCACAGGCACAGAAACTCCTTTTCTTGTTTTCCACAGGTTGTGCTCCACCCAACCACCTCTTCTAGGAAAAGACATCTCAGCTTAGCTAGCCGTACCTTCTAGGCTGCCTGCAGACTGTGGCAGACAGGATTGAATTAGTGACTTTGAGTCATGCTTTTTATGTATTTTTGAAACTGTAAGTGTGGAAACCTCCTCAAATAAGAAAGCTAAGGGGAAAAAAAGGCAAAAAACCCCCTCCTCCTGCAAAATTACAATGCAGCTGCTTGCATTACAGCCCAATTCCTGCTTTCAAGGAACATAATCAAAATTAAGCTGTGCTCCATCCCTGAACTTACTCTTCAGAGCTCGTTCAGGCATGGTCAAACAGCTATCACACGTGCAGTTGCTGATTTGCAGTGTGGACATGAATATGGGTAACACTTGAGGGGTCATACTCCTCCCCTTGATACCTTGTGTGCTAGAGCTATGGGTATCCAATAGAGCTGGATACCTGGCCAGTCAATGCCAACTGCTAGGCAGGAGCAGAATGAGTGTTGGATGTTAGCTTTGCTCAGTGACAGTCAGAATCTCTTCCCTCTGTGCTACTTAAGTAGAACAAACAGGATTAGTAATGAGCGATAGCCTGATTTATGTTTTCAGAATAATTAAGAGGCTAAGAGAGATTATAAAAGGAAAAATTGAACAAGCAGATATAGTTTAAGCCTGCATCAAGAAAGGAAAATAAATAAACTGTGATAAAAATAATTTCTTACTCTTCGCTCCTGAATTTTATATTCTCATCCCTGGCCATGTCTGGGCAATCAGGTATCTCAGGGATCCAGCTCTGCACAAATGTCTTCCTTGTCTGGCAGTCAAAAAAGCCCCAAAAGAAGTGAGATACAATGGTACGATCGGTAAAGCACAACCAGATGTGGGGAAAGTAAATGGTGCAATTCTCTTAATATTTGTGAAGAGTGCACCAGGAGTGACTACTGACTACAGTGTCATATCTTAAAGATATTTTCTGAGGTTTCTGCTCAGCTTAATAATGGGCAGATCAGCACATTTTTACTCTGTAAGCTTTCAGTTTTACTTTTTGATCAAGGGCCAGAAACTTTTAAACAAGTGCTATCGAGATTATTTTAGTGAGGTTTTCCTAATGATGGAGGGAAAATGGGTGTTACTTTTTGTATCATTGTCCAAAACCAATGTAAGGACAGACATCCTGATCAGAAAGACTATTTTTGGTGACATTCTAGTTCCTGCTATCTTTAGATTTGAAAAAAAAAGTACTTTTTCTCATTAAAGGTAACCTACTTGTACAATTCACTCATACTGTGATATATAATATCCTTTACTGAGGGAGAATGTGCACACAAATCTTCAAGAAAAGATAGCAATTTTAGTCCAAACTCTCCTGTAAAGAAGAGAAAGGACAGGCATTCATTCGGTTTATCTAACAGTCTTCCTTGCATTTATACTTTTTCCATAATGAGGAAATCAAGTGAACTTCTTTATCTGTGAATTCTTTTCCTATTTTTCAGGGATGTACCTGTGGTGAGGTGGCCATGAATACCTGTGGGAAGGTTTGTGTAAGGATAGAACTCTGCAGTACTGGAGTTTATGGCGCCTGCTTTCTTAAGCCCTAGAGCCACCTTGGCTGACTTAGGTGTAGAAAAAGTGGTGCAGCAGCTCAATTGAGGCAAAAGATACTGTTCAGCAACAAAAGCGTCTATAACAAGCAATATCAAAACAGCTTCTACTTCGAATATTGAATTAGATTATACAGAAGGTTAGAAATTAGTGGTATATATTTAGAAGTCAAGCAAGGTGGTCGAATCACAACAATTTTCAGGAGAAGGTGAAAGAGTAATTTGACCTGCATTTGCAGATGTTTGTAGGTATATTTAACCTGTACTATTCATAGAAAATTGATCCTACTCCACAACTAATTAAGGCTGGAATGCTATCCAAATGATGCTACTTTTTAAAAGCAATGTATCAAATTAGCAAGGGTTTTTTCCAACCTAAATTATACTGGTTTTTAAAATCTGTTTCCTGGTGTACAAAACCAATTCTTATGTAGCAACTTAATTCTTAATTCTTAGGTTTGTGTGCCAATCCCAGCTGGACAAAATGGGTACTTCATTGTAAGTATCGTTGTATTTTTAAATGGGGTTCCAAACAATGGACAATTTTCTTCTCTGTGATTACTCTGGCTCTGCCCAAGCCAGCTCCCATAACATATTCACAAGTTCTCTGTCTTTCTTCAAGTGTTGATGCTCTTGGTACACAATCTGTCTCCGGAATATCTTCTCATTTTGAATGTTTTGATGATGGGTGTATTATGAGATTTTTGTGCTAAAGTATCAGCCAAAATATTAGTTTCTACAAGTTTTTAAGCAGTCAGCATTTTCCTTACTGAAGATGTTGACTTAAGTCTTCATCAACAAGAAATGTGATACTCAACCTGCTAAGATCAGTCATTGTATTTGACAGGAAATTAATTTAAACAGTGTATCATTTATCCTTAGTTTGAAAGTGAGCATCTCTTTTGTTCCCATTTACTGAACTGGTATATGATTTATACCAGGCTAATTTTTATTATTTTACTGAAGTTTTTCCTGGCTAATATTGATGTAAATGAGACCAGGGCTCTCTTCTACCATCAAGGACTGAACATAACCATCATTAATTGCTGTTTCATCAGGCAACTGATAACACATCCGTCAGCTAAGAATAGCTATGTCTCTTTGAACCACTTCTAATGCAATTATGAAAGGCAGAAGAGCTTTAAAAGTGGGTTTAAATACATTTAGAAGTGATGGAGTTCTCTGAGTAATACACATGGACAAGACATGGATGATGAGACTTTGGAAACTAGAAATGTTAAGGCTTCTCACAGTGAATACAGGATCGTAAAAATTGCATGTTTTTATTTTTTTCTGCTATACTGTCAGAAAAAAGATTATACTTAAAACAACTTTTTTTATGAGTCTGTATTAAAGAACACCAGTCATCTATAAAAAGACCACTTCTGTTAAAAGCTCTTTTTCCTTTTTATTTTAACATGAAAGTTGTTGTGTTGTGAAAGTTTTAAGTAAAGAGATTGGAGGTAAGAATCTACCGCTTTTCCAGCGTTTAAAATTTTTTTTAAATGTTCAGAGCTTACAGTGCACTGGGTTAGGCTATTTTATCTCCTGTCAAGTCCACTTCCAGTTCCATTCATGTGGGTCATATGTGGGTCACCCTACCATTAGAGAGAAGGAGAAAAAAAATAGACCAAAATAGGAAGCAACAACTCTGTAGGTTTAAAATTTTGTAGAGAAATTCATCTACAGCCTGACATGAAACTTTGATATCATTTATACAAACTGATTCAACTGCTAGTATCCCTTTAAAAAGGAATTATTTTCTCAATCTCATGTAAGTAATTTTGATTTGAGCCGATGTTCAACTAAAATCAATGGTGCAGTTCTATCACTTACTTACCTTGGGACTGGACTTCAGTATGGAAGAAGAGGTCCATATTCCAGCTTTTCCTATGATCCAGCTTCCTTGGGCAATGTATTTTACTGTTTATTTTAAGAATCTTTCCCCAAATATGATTATTCCTCTTGTGGAGTTCTTGCATTGAAATCAGCGCAGGTTTCTCTGTGGGTTTTCATAGGCACAGCATCAATTTGCCTTTAAACAGTGCTGTTCCACCAGGTTTGCATTAAGGTATTGTCACCAGTGTTAGTCTAGCAGCTTTATGAATTGCCTCCACAATGCCATGCTGATCTTCAGGATGTGTGGATGCTTGAAATCACATATGAATGTGAGCTTCTGGTAGTTTGCAGGATTTGTGTCAGCTAATGATGCGAAAAAAAAATTAAATTGAAATAAATGTAATTGAAATTTAAATTATTAGTCTAAAAAGTAGGCTAGGCTACAAAAAGTGACTGGGGTCTTTCTATAGCCAAAATTGAATAGGAGACTGCAGAGGGTACATTATCCCTTAAGGTATGAAGAATGAATCACCATCTGGAAGCACCTGTTCGTCTCTGCAGACTATGAAGAGAGAAAAATCAACATAGACTAGATGCTTAACTTTCATTGTCACTTCAAGCAATTTGAATTCATCCTTAGCATCACTGGTGCCTTAGGAGAATTTATACTGAGTGTCTTGTGCAATGTGTCAATTATTTAATGAGATGGAAACAAACTATTTAAAGGTTTTCATGGGTTTTTTTGTGTTTTTGAATTGAATGTGTGTACTTTAGGTTAGCATTCCAGCCAGATAGGAATCCTGACCTTTGTATTGCTAAAAGCCATGCTGGAATATAAATATTCCATCCAAATAAAGAGTTTAAAATGCTCCCTGTTTAAAAATTTAAATATTTTTTTCTATTTGAATCTTGTTTCATATTTTAATAATGACCTGAATAATTTAACAGCATTTGGGCTAAATAAAAACCTCTGTGACATGCTTTCTCCTTTGCCATTTGAGACACTACTATGCAAAATAATGTCTGTGCAGATGAACAGAGGGCTCCCCTGTGACCTGTGGTGTGTATAATTTAATCACAAGGCATTTGCTTATGCAGGCACCTTAATGGCTGAGGACAGAAATTGGTATGAAGGTTTTTCTTAGTATGGCTGTGACTCTGTACTATTGTGTTAGTTCTGTTCATTTGTCCTTGTTACAGTGCTACAGAAATCCTGTGCCAGGTGGGGGACAGGGAGGATGTAGAGTGAAGGATACATTTCCCATCTGGTTTGTAGATATGCTCCCATGAAGCCTCCTGGGAGCTATATGTCTGACATTTTTCTCCCGCTAAGCTCTTTAGAAAGGGCTTGCAAGATCTGATCAAACAGCTGTGGCTCAAGAAGACTGACAGGCAGTGTGGTTTTATTTTTCCTCAGCTCATAAACCTGCATAAAGGACCCTTAGGATTGCTTAGACTTGGGTCTGCAATATATTTTTACCAGAAGATGCCAATAAAAGCTGTGTTTCCCTCATGACCTCAATGTGAAAATAACAAATGATCCAAGTGCTGGGACTCAGCCCTTGGCTGCCATGAGCTGGTACATCTCAATGGACACTTGTAGAGCTGTGTGTCTTGGCCAGGCCATATGCTATCCTAAGGCTGTTATCATGCCACAGAAATAGAAGTATTAATCTCTATTGCATATTTGCTATTAAATTATTGAACGGAAGCCATAAAACAGTTATTCCTTTTTGTTGACTTGGGAAAAACTTCTACTTTCTTGTTCTCCGTAAGGAGATGAAGCTGAAACATTATATGATGATATTTAGAAAATATATGCAAAACTGTCTTTGACATAATATTTTGTATAATTGCATTCTTAGAATGTCAGTGATATCTATAGCTTAATGGTGTGGACTCCCTACTCGCCATTACCACTGTTACATTTCTGCAGCCAAGCTGTGCCCATTTCTGAGTTCTGTCCTGTGGAAAGCCAACAGCTGCAAAGCAGTTCTGAGCTTCCTCTCTTGACATTGATAGAAGAGAAGCTGTACTTGGAAAGATGAAGGGCACATCTTGTCATCTTTACCAAAGTTAAAATTTATGAGATCATAAAGGGAGACAAGCAGATAACAGGAGAAGACATGCGCAATGTATTACTCCTAAGAGTACTTGCACGCTCATGTGGCTCATGTGCTCATACTTGTGTGGTGAGTTGACCCTGGAGGATGCCAGGTGTCCACCAAAGCCCCTCTACCCCTCTCCTCCTTAATTGGGCAGGTGAGGGAAATACAATGAAAGGCTTGTGGTCAGCATAAGGATAGGGACAAATCACTCACCAATTGCTGTCATTGGCAAAACAGACTCAGTTCAGGGAAATTAATTTATTACCCATCAAATAGTATATTTTGTTTTGTTAATGTTCTAACAGGTAATTGCACATTAGGTCTGCCATGCTGGAAACTAATTATTTCATCTTCAGTTCTACTGGGCAGTATAGACCTGAATGTTGCCTTAATTACTGGCTAGTGTGGTTCTTTCTTCATGGCACTCTGTGTCCAGAAGACCCAGACCCCTAGCAGAGCTATGGTGCTTCAGACACTGCTAGATAGGTAGCTTTGGGTTTTTTCTAGGCTTTTGTAGAAGTCAGATTCCCAGGCTCATATATAACATCATTATTGCTTCATCAACCTGAGGCTCAGCATCACCGGGCTAGGATTGATGTTTTAGGATTTAGCTGAAAAGGACGTCAACACAGATTACAGCAATGTGAAGCTGATACTCCACTAAAACATGAGTACTGGTTCAAAGGATGTACAAGCGTCTTTGTAGGTGCGATGAGGATCTTAGGCATCTTCAAATGAGACTAGACTAAAAGATCCAGACATTTAATTCTATTTTCAGACTTTTGCTGTTAAAAAAACACCAAAGGAATCTTTATTTATTAGGAAGAAATGGGCAAGTCTTTTACTGTCTGATCCTTGTTTTGTGTCTTGGAAGTCATTAGATAGGGCTTAATATTTTGATTCTAGTTTGATTTAATTTATGCAAATGTATCTTAATTAAAGTCAGCCATCCTAATTTGTAGCTGAATCTCTGAGATCAGAATCTCACCTGGGGAGTACCCTATTTGGATGCACTATCTCATTTCCACACACGATAAACTCAGGCATAAATATTAATCCTCTCCTCATATATTCTTCTTGATATGATTGCTAATGTTTTGCTTCCATGCTGACGTGACATCACTTCAAGCTTCTTCTATCTAGATAATTTTTAAAAAAGCAGAATGAGATTGTTTTGGTGTGGCCTCTGTAAACAACCGTTTGGAAGGCTGAAACAGCAAATCTGAGGCAACAGAGCCAGTTACATTTGTCAGGGCTTATCACTGCAATTTTTATTATCATTGCAATTTTTCCAGGTTGCTTGGCTCAAAAACTATTCTGCACACACACACGAGGCGTACACAAATAGGAAAACAGGCACAACTAGGATCAGAAGTAACCATAAATAACTTTCCTTATTCACTTTGCATGTATTCTGTGTAGCATATAAGAATTAAAATGCAAAATAGAGTTATTGCAATGGTTCCTTTACCATGCAGACACTATCTACAGTTGTCAGGTTTCATCATTGTACACTCACATTTCTTTCTTTCTCCTGTACTGTCTGTCATGATTTAGGAATATCTTAATCACATTTGAATGGGTATTTGATATGTCCCTATTTAGGTCATGATTAGAGAGATAGCTTTTGAGTTCTTTAGCAGCTGTCAGTTGTATAACACTTATAAATGACATGAGGGACAGTAGAAAGATGTCATTAGATTACAGACATAATTTATAATATTTCAGTATCTCTTCATATGAGATGTTTACAGTGGCAACTGATTTTAAGACCATGTGGTTAATAGCTGTTCCGCATAAAAGGCAAGGTACAGGAAAAATCAAAACTAAAGGTACAGGAAAAATCAAAATTAAACACACAGATACCTAAACTGTGACATAGATAACAGAGCCATTAACAAAGACCAGTCACTGATCGTTGGGCAACTGATGAGGCTACCCAAGCACACCCTTGGCGAGATTAAATCTAGAATTTTGTATCTGGTAAGAAGGGAGAATACTTATCCTGATCATTGCAATCTTCCCATTAAACTTTATGTCTATTTTCTGTGTGACCTTGTTCTCTTCTCTCTTTGGGTGTGTGTGGGTGATTTGATAGTGAACTTCAGGCAGGACTAGCCAGCGAGTAAAAGGAACCTGGAACCTGGAGACACCCAAGGTGGGAGATGGAGGCTGGATAAACAGTATCTGGGACTTGTGCATAGATTCTAGATGGAACTACAGTCTGGTCTAAGGTTTGAGGGGACCTATAAACCTGAGGACAGATTGAAAATAGAGCTCCTAAAGGAATTACAAACCAAAGTTCCAATTTAAGCACTTAATCCTGTTAAATTGAAATATACTTTCTCCCTGCAGATGGTTATCCTTGAAGATGACAGAAGATGACAGTCCTCCCCAAACTGCTGCAGCATGGGTCACTCTTCCACGGGATGCAGTCCTTCAGGCACAGCCTGCTCCAGTGTGGGTTCCCCACAGGGTCATATGTTCTACCGGGAAATCTTCTCCAGCATGGGCTCCTCACTCCATGGGTCTGCAGGTCCCTTCCAGGACCCTGCTCCAGCATGGGCCTCCCATGGGGTCACAGCTCTCTCTCGGGCATCCACCTTCTCTGGTGTGGGTCTCCTCCATGGGCTGCAGGTGCATCTCTGCATTCCTGTAGACCTCCATGGGCTGCAGGGGCACAGCTGCCTCACCATGGGCTGCACCAGGGGCTGCAGGGGAATCTCAGCTCTGGCATCTGGAGCACCTCCTGCCCCTCCTTCTGCATTGACCTTGGTGTCTGGGTAGTTTTTGCAGAACCGCAAAGACAGTAATCACTGTTGTTATTTATCATTCTTGAAGACTTGAGAAAGGCCTGTGATGTAGGTATGGGGTGGTGAGCAAGAGAAGACAAACGTTTTAGGAGAAAAACGTGAAATTGCTGAAAGAAGTCATGTCAAAAATGATTTTCAAATAAAACCACGTTTCTGTTTAACCACACCTTTTTCACCATGAGGCACGGTGTTTGGCCACAATGCAATACATTATCAAAGATGCTGTATGATGAGGGTGATTGGCCAACAGAGGAGGGAGGAGACTTGAGACAACACACCTCTCTCTCCCATGTGTCACTGAGATTTTATTTTATAGAGGCATATTTGGTTTTCAGTCAAGTATTTCAAAATTTTTATTCATATTCATTTTCTTTTCATTCATTTTCACTCAATAGCTTAACCTTTAGTGAAGAGAATAAACTGCCTTACTGCCTTCTGATCTATTTTCATTCCTTTTGATTGTCAACAGTAATAAATGATAGAGCTAATCCAGGAAATGTCTGTGGAAACTGAATCCATGTGGGATACCAGAGAGTCAGCAGGATCTTTCTCTCCTACCACAGGAAAGTCTAGATATTTCCATCTGAACCAGCTACTCTGGGCTCTGATACAATGAAGGAAATAGGCTTGTTTAAGGGTCTTTCCCTTTGTTGACCTTAGGAAGAAACTCTTTCCTATATGCATCTATTAATATCAAAGGATGTTCTATTAACAATAAATTAACTTGTTAACTTCTATTAACTATAACTATTCTATTAAGTATGATCTAAGAATATAGTCTGGGTCATATGTAGGTGCCTACACTGGAGACACCTCGAAATACATAAAAAGAACTTGCATATCTATTTTTCCCTGTGCTTCAAAACTCCTTTACATTGTCTGACAAAACATACCAACCTTCAAACTTGCTTCTTTGCTTCTGGTACCTTACTTTTAAGTAAACGTCCTGCTTTGAGCAAGTGTTAGTGTTAAAAATAGTCTTTGTTTTCCATAAAGGTTTCATCAGCTTTCCAGCATTTACTTCATTTGATTGTAACTGACTTAGAGTAGTGAGCTACCAGTGCATGGCTGCTGCTCAGTTCTGCGGACAAGAGAGATGCCAGGTTTCTCACTAGCACTTGTCATGAGCAATGATGGCACAGAAGCTTGTCTGGAAAGAACCTGCTGGATGTCTCCAGGAGCAGCTAATCAATTCAGTGTGTTTCAGTCAGGAAAAAATGTCAGAGAATTTGTCTTGTGCAGAGAAAGGAAAATCAATCAGATCAATACTAAGTAAAAATATTATTGTCTTATCCCAATGAAAGTAAACTACTCCTGGCATTACTGTAGTCATCTTCTTTTTCCTCTGCAGAATATTATCTGCATGAGAGAGATGCAGAGTGATGCTGCTATGACCAATGAGGCTGTGACAGCCATTTAAAGCTCCCTGGGGTAAATCTTTGATACTGAAGTATTACACCTGTAGCAATAGAATAAAAAGTGAATGAAATAAATATTTCAGAGAGAAAGAAGGGAAAGGAGAACCAAAAATTGAAGAGGATAGAAATATGACAAAAACAAGTGCTCCATTGGCCGTAGAGGAGATGGGGCACAACTCGGTGTCTCATTGAGAGAAGCAATTGAGTCACCAAATGTCCAAGAGCAGAGTTTTAAGGATTGGTTGGAAAAAGAAGAGCTGGTTGTTTGTATTGTCTCATGTCCTCCTGTTTCCCTTTTGTCCTGTTAATAATGGACTACTGGTTTAGCCACTTGAATTATCATTTAGAGGTGAAGAACTGTGACTTAGTGAGTAATCAAAGCTCTTCACTTAATGTTCCTGGATTTCTTAGTAGGGTTCAAGTCACCCTTTACTTGAGACTTCAAAAACTAAGCTTGACCTTTAGGACTGCCAGTAAAGGCTTGGCAGAAGAGTTACACCAATACATCTGTATGTATTGTGTAGCTTTAGCCACTGTGCAATTTCCACTCTACATGGTGGCTGGACTGACTGCACAGTCTATGAATTATTACTGCAGTGGAGCCTGAAGCAGGATTTGCATTTAGAAAGCAGACTAACGGGAGTTTTCCCTGCATTGACCTAGGTCAAACATATCAGCTGGAAGTTGTTTCTTTGCATGACTTAACCTCATTTGCAAGATTTAGAGTATTGCTGTCACTAATATTGTCTTCTTCCTAGCAGGGTATTGTGGCTAACAACCCCAGTTTTTAGTTACCTGGAATTTTGAGTTTCATTAAACATTAATGCTATTTCATTTCAATCTGAATCAACTGATTTTTTTCTTGTGGGACTATTGCTCGTTAAGCCTAAGCTCCCAGGATCTTCTGTCTTCTCCCTGGAGTTATGACTTTTTTAGCCTACAGCCTAGACACCGTCCCAGAGCAAAGTCCATCAGGAACCCAGGCACCTTTTTTGTTGAACTGGAGAGCCAAGGCATGGGCTCAACCACCACCCTGTCTGTATCATGCCGCGTCTTGCAGAGTCCCTGCTGTGGTTTTTGCCTCATGCAATCCAGTGTTATCCCAGACAATGTCAGGGCTATCTGCGTCAGGCAGAGTGGATGAGACCATGCAGCTTTGGAGAGGATGAGAGGTTCACTGTGTAGATGAAAGTGCCAAGCCACTTGCCCTTGAAGCCAGAGACAGGGCCCTGTACTTATTAGTGAAATCGTAACCTCTAAGTCTTGAATTTGCTGAGACCTATAAGTTACTTAAAGACCCAGCAAGGTTTTTTAATGAAGCTTAGAGTCATTAGTCTCTCTACTTGGGCAATAATGGAGTATAGTTATAGCACCTCTTTAAAGTCACTTCTCTCCTCCTGTAGTGACTTTCACACTCCAGGTTCTGAGACACAGTACAATGGATAGTATTCATCACTACCAGTGAAATGAACCACAGTCTCTGCTGCTGTGCATCAATTAATAACCTGCATGCAGCAGTACTGTGTAATTGGGACAGTGGTGATCCACAGGGAACATAGGTCATGAAACTATCTACTGATGTGGTTTTGCTCTTTAGCTTGTGGTTGTTAGTTCAGCTGGCTGAGAGTCTGTACACATGAGTTTTAGGGAACAAAGTGGAAAAGAAAGGTGCATCCTATTGAAATTATAAACAAATGTGGTTAGGGAAGATGTGAATTGTCAAGTACAAGGAGTTCACTCTACTGTATTCCTTGAAGAAGCACCACAGAATGTTTAATGAGCAAATTATCAAGACCTCAGTATTACATCTTGTCCAGTTGCTGGCACCTTTAGAAGCAAAGCACTCCCACCACAAGCAGGGCACCAATTCGCATTCAGAAGGAAGAGTGCCATTCACTGAATCACTGACTTCCAAGCACTGAGCCAGGCAAATCTGACTTGACTTCAAGGTCAAAAGTCAGCAGAGATAGCAGAGGTACGATAGTTAATGACTGTGTGTTGCTACTAACATTCTGACCAGAAGTCACTGGTAGCTGTGTTTGATAATGAGGATAGCATTTACCTAGATGAAATCAAGTAATATATACACAAGTGACATGACAAACCATTGTGTATTTGCATTTTTACTCCAGAAAAATGAGGATGATTTGCTGTGCACTGAGCTAAATGTGTAGGCTGTGGATATCGCATTTTGATGTATCAGATGGACAACCTTTCCTTAGAGGTAATTTGTATGAATAATTTAGAATTTCAGGGAAGATTTTTTGTTTCTTTCCATTTGTGTTTGTTAAAGTAACATCAGCCTCATAGTGCTTGGTATGGATTCTTCAAAACACAGCTAGAAATGCCACTAAAGCTAGTAATTCAACTACATCTTGCTGTATAATGAACCAATCATCACATTAGTTTTATTGAAACAATGCAGCATCAGCCAAACACTACTATTTACTCATCTGAATTTCAGCAGTGGGAAGACATTTAGAGGCACTTGTGTTTTGTATTGTTCTGATGGCCTGCAGCAGCAAAAAGGACTCTTTTTGATAAAACTTCAGTAGAGGTCCTCTATTAGAAAAGACTGGGACCTTTGTAACCACGATCAGTTGGTGGCCTTTGCTTATGAATCTTGCTTGTTTCAGACTCCATAAATCTTAGTCAAGATTGCTGCTTGTGGTCTGTTTTCCCTTGGTCATTTGAATTATGTGTGTGTTTTCCTTTTGCGTTGAAAGGAATAGGAATATATGACATATGATATACTGCCGCTGTGTTGCCATCCTCCTGCTATTGGAACACAATATTTTCCATTGACAGATCATTTGTGTTTGGCTCTTATCAGAGGGAAAGCCTTGTAGGAGTCACATCAACAAAACATTCCTCATCTGGATCTCTGGGAACAGTGTCCTGGGAGAAGTGTCTTGGGAGTGGTGTTTGATATAAATACAGGCCACTATTTTAATGCTTGTTCTGCTTCTTCTTCAATGCCCGCACACATAATCACACGTTTGCATTTATATACATGCACGTCAAGCCCATCAGTCCTGTTACAAACCTCTGCAAACCCATTTCTGGTCTCTGCGTTGACTGGTTTCAAATGGGTGTTGCTGGCAATGAAAAAGGGTCACATCAGTGCCTCCGAAGGATTCCACTGTGTGGGGCCCTTGTCAGGTTTAGAACAGAAAGACAGTTTAAGACCCAAAACTTTCAGCCCTCAGGAAGTGAAAGTACCTTATTATCTCTGCTGCATGGGGGTTTTGAAATATGTGTGTTCTGCTTGAAAATTCAACAGAACACAGCAACATTTGCTATGACAAGAAGTTGAATTCCTTATTATCCTATCCTATTCCCTCTTACTGCAGCTATGGATATCTAGTTTATAGCTAGCTCTTTTAACTTTTCCTAGAAAATCAATCCTTCCTGCCTTCTAATTATTTTAGCTGCTTTTCTGTGGATCCCCTCCATTTTTGTCAATGTTTTTCTGAAAGATCTTTCATGTATTTTCCCTCAGGTGCTGTTGCACATGGTGTCTGTGCTTGCTGTGTGTTATCATCAGGTTGTTCCAAGCCTCAGTAAGTGTGTTCCCTCATTGGACCTTTCTAAATTTGCTGCCCCACCCAAAATCTGGGATGTGTATTATGAATCTTACCTTTTTAACTACCTTCACTTTTTTTATTTCTTGCTCCCCTCTCATTTGTTATCTGCCCTTGTGCATTCAAAATTCATTCAATAAACACTGCTTTTATTTTATTATTTATAGTAAAGTACCAGTGGCACAAAGTCAACCAAACACTTTCACACCACTGTTCTGTCATTGAATAAGAGGCAGAGATCTTGTCCTAAAGAATTTGCAGTCCATAAAGACAGGAGTAACGGAAGTTGGGAGAGTGTTTGTTAGAATATGCATTTTACAGAGAAGAATTAAGGAGTGAAAGGCAAGAGGGATGAAATGAGGTGGTTTCCCCAAGGATTTACTTGTGACAGAGAGCTGAATCCAGAACTTCCTCAGACCTAACTTGGCACCTTTACCTTACAACCATTTCTTTGTCAGCTTTTCATTCTGCCACTTAATCTTCATTCTGCCACATCACTTAGGGTGACAGCAGATCTTGCAGCACAAGTCTTTACACCACCAAAGTTCCACCTGTTTGTTTTTAAGAAGGATTTGAGTGCCATTTTTATGAGTGCAGAAGCCTCGTGTTATCCTCAGTATGATATATGAAATTACAGCTGGGATTATTTTTACTAGGAAATGTTATCTTGCAGCAGAGGAGAATGAGTGGAAGAGATATTAGGATTAAAACTAAGTGGCTAAACTGGCTTGATATTTGTTACATCTCCATTCTAATTTCTTTCCCACCCAAGCAAGTACCATCGCCTTTATCTGTAATTAAATTATTTGTCTTGGAAAAGTGCTGAAATCAAAGTGACAGCTTTGAAGAAAAAAGGTTGTTTGAAGAAGAATAGCATTTCCTTTTCTCTTGTTTGCAGTAGCATTATCATCAGTAAGTTCCCTGAAATCCCTTCAGAAATATCTATACAAGACCAGAGAGGGAGAGTGGTAGAATACCAAAACACCACTCCTCTTCCCAAGTCCTGAATACCGCAGGTTCAATTCAGATGTCCATTTTTGCTAGTTTTGGCTGGGGCGGAGTTAATTTTCTTCACCTTGCTCTCCTGGAGATGGCTGAACACCTGCCAGCCCATGGGAAACAGTGAAAACTCCTTGTTTTGCTTTGCTTCTGTGTGCAGCTTTTGCTTTCCCTATCAAACCCACAAGTTTTCCAACTTTTACCCTTCCAATTCTCTCCCTGATCCTGCTGGTTGGGGAGTGAGCAAGCAACTGCCTGGGGGTTGGTTCCTGGCAGGGGTTAAACCACAACAACATTAAACAAAATAAATGCACACATTACTCATTCTCATTTTTTAGGTTTTTATTTTTTGTTGTGACTTGAAATTATGAAGGTTTTTGCCAACAGTAATGGAATAGGTACAGTAGGAGAGATCTAGCTGGTTGGGAGCTATATTAAAAATGGACTACATGGATGTATTAAAAATGGAGCAAAAATTGCTGACATAATTACAATATTTTTGGTGAGGTTTTTTTCAGGTTTAGGTTTACATAGCAATAAAATCTAGAACCAGAATGCTCTTAGAAGACAAGAAGAAGATGTACTGATAGTTAGTGTCAAGGGTGTCAGAAAACTGTCAAGTGAATGATTTTTTGGCAGCAATTTGAGACAGGCTCTTTGTATGTCTATAATTAGCCATACAAAAGAACATATGCCTGTTAATAGGAAATGATGTAAATATGAAAGAATAACAGTTTCATTAATAAGATGAAGTATTCTAAATGTTTCATGGGATACAAGCACAAGAACAGAGTTTAAATAAATATGAAAATTTTCATGTCATGGACTGTAAAAGGATACAGACTTTGAAGATCTCCTCAAGGTGTCCTTTTCAATCTTTGTTTTCTGGCTGGTTCAATCAGGCTGAGGATATTGTGAAAATGAAAGACGTACAAACTGCCAGCCAGTTTTTGCTTTTAGAGCTCTTTATTTGATTGCAGTAAAAAAGTCAACTTTGCTTCTTTGATTTGAATTTTTTTGGTAGTATTATTAGCATGACAGACTGGAAGGTAAATCTAACAAGGGTGGCAGGTAACAATTGATCCTTATCCAATCTCAATCTCTTCTGATGGCCAGCAGACCAGATAAACTATAATAGCCTCTGAATCAGATTCTTCCAACAAGTATTATACTAAAAAAGTTTTTGTCACACACTTCAGCTTTTTCTTTCCTGTTTCTTATGGTGTTTTACTCAAAGCCATGTAGGGACAGAGAATTATTCAGATAAAAATCAAAACCCTCCTGGAGTTAGGCTCATCTGATTCCATCTCCTGTAATGCTGGAATATCTTGTCTTTAGCTGGCACCTCACCAGCCAGCTATCATCTGGCCTCCTGCTGACTGCTGAGTTGTTTATAAAAACACATTTCTCTCTGCATATGATCCAGATGCTTTGGATGGGAGAGGAATATATTAGGCATGCAGAAGAGATAGGCAGCCTTTTCAAGTTTCATGGGTCTTGGTGGGAAATCAAGGGAAGTTAGTGGCAGGAAAAATAATTCATAGTCTTTAAAGCTCTTTCAAAGCTATTTCTTCGAAGCCCACCTTTTGCATTTTACTGTAAAATCCTTAAGTTTGGAGATGCAAATCCAGGCATGATGTTGTATCAGTCAGGAAATTGCATGACTTAAATCTACTGTGAATGAACAGGCAGGCTGAGATTCACCTCACCTTCCTAGAAATTTAGATGCCTGTGCAAGCTATTTAATTTCTTTCATCAGTGGGAGATAAGTAGCTGAAGGGGATGGTTCATCATGTCCTAAGCTGGGTGTCAAGGAGAAGTGGTTGGAGTCATACTTTGGAAGTGCAATTTCTCTGCCTTTTAAATACAGATCACTAACTTGAAGTAGATAGATACCTTTCAGATGACCGAAGTCAGGTTGGGTGGAGTCCACCAGCAGTGATATGCTAGTGAGCATCATGCTGCTAATATTTGAATGTTCCCCTCCAGAAGAGATAAAACTGAATCTAAACCTTCTGACCCATCATTTAAAAGCTGTCCAGGGAAAAGGAATAGAAAAACACACTCTATAAACCTATCTATCTACATCAACATTTTGAGAGATGAAGGAGGGTTCATTTTACATTATATTCTCAGCTCCCTAAATCTTTAAGCTACCTGTAAGTTATTCTGGACTGCATTTCATTAACAAAATTATTCATTAGACTGAAAATATTACAACATAAAAAGTTTTGAAGACAAGATTTATTTCAAATGAGAATTTAGTATGTGAATTTTGAAAGTGTTCAGTGGTCACTGAACAGCAGCTAGTTTCTATGACTTCTACACGTCTTTAATTTTAATTTCTGAATGAGAAAGATAAAAGAATCAGAATTAATTCTATCCCTTTCAGGGCTTTCCTTATGAAGACAGTTAGCACTCATATAGCAATGGGAATGGACTCAGGCCAAGGCAAGTGTCCTCTGATAAATGTCAGTTTAATATTTTTAAGGCAATTTTTCAAAACACTGAAATTAATGAATTAAAAATAATCTAAGATGTATTATATATACTTTTAATTTGTAAGAGCAAGAAAGATATTTGGAAAAAGAAATGGTCAGTTATTAAGTGAATAAGGAGTGGATTTGGGGTCATTGTATCCAAATCTGTAAAAAAAGACCCCCTGAAAAATCAGAACAGGTAATATAAGGATTGGTTTTGCTTGCTATCATGTCAGCTGTTCTGTTAGTTTTTGGACTTCTTTCCTGCTGTGCAGGAAATCTAGATTAGTCTGTTTGCAGCAGGTTTTCTGGGGTTCATGTAGTGTCATGACACAGCAGTGTTTGCACTGCAAGTGAGGTAATAACACGATGCCTTTCTGAAATGTGGTGTTTTCACAGGCAAACTGGGTACTAATGAGGTCCCCATGGGCAGCTGGGTGATTTAAATATTTTAATTCCCATCCATCTCTTTTGTAGCAGTAACTTGTTTACCATTTACTGCTGCAATAGCAGTAAGAACTGCAGTACTGCAGAGTGGGAAGGAAAGGCTCTTGTCTAAGCAGCAATTTTGGAGAGACTCTGTTCAATTCATTCCAAATTTCTCCCTGAGCAAGTTCCTTGACTCTCTTCTTCAAGGATTTACTGCCAAATACAAGAAATAACTACTTGGTCTATCTAAAATACTTAAGGCTACCAGTCAACCTGAGGAAAACCTGCAAAATCTGCTGGTTCATTCTCTGTCCACCAGCCAAAAAGATACATGCCCATAAACAAAGAAATTGACCCTTGATTTTCTGCTCTGTTCCAGATATCATTATGCCCTCTAGCATGGAAAAATAGCTATTAGCTGGTGTTCGTGTATATATGCTGCTGTCACCGCAGTTCAAACAGTCCAGAAAAATAAGTTTTCATTATCAGGACCAAGTTGTTTTTTTAACAAGTTTCAGCCAGCTGCATGAGAACCCTGCTTTTGGCCATTCCAGCATTTGGAGCTTTCTGCTAATGTTAATGTCACGTGCAGTGAAAAAGGAAATCTTCAACTGGAACAGGTTTCTCAGAGCCCTGTGCAACCTGTCCTTGAACGTTTCCAGGGATGGGGCATCCACCACGTCTCTGTGCAATTTGTTCCAGTGCTTCACCTCCCCCATTGCAAGATATTTCTTCCTTTCATCTAATCTGAACGTACCCTCTTTCTGTGGAAAACCATTAGCCTTGTTCTATCACAGCAGACCCTAATAAAAAATCTGTCCTCATCTTTTTTACAAGCCTCCTTTAAGTACTGGAAGGCCACAACAAGTTCTCCCCAAAGTTTTCACTTCTATGGTCTGAACAACCCCAATTCTCTCAGCCTTTTTTCAGAAGAGAGGTGTTACATCCCTGTGATAATTTCTGTGGCGCTCCTCTGGACTCTCTCCAACAGCTCCATGTCCTTCCTGTGCTGGGGACCCCAGATCTGGATGCAGCACTCCAGGTGGGATGTCACAAGGGCAGAGCAGAGGGGCAGAATTCCCTCTCTCTCCCTGCTGACCACACCTTTTGTGACACAGCCCAGGACATGGTTGGCTTTCTGGGCTGTGAGTGCACATTACCACGTCATTTCCAGCTTTTCATTCACCAGCACCAAGTCCTTCTCAGCAGGGCTACTCTCAATCCCTTCATCCTCAATCCTGTATTAATACCAGGGTTTGCTTTGACAGAGGTACAGAACCTTGCATTTATTGAACCCCATGAATATCATTTGATGCTCAAAATAGAGAAATTAATCATCTCAATAGAGAAAAAAAATTACAGTCCAAATGATCATTAAAGTTAGTCTAAAACGGAAATGTAGATGATGGTGTCAGACTTCCCTTCTGTCAGAAGACCACTGATTTGAAACCTTGCCTACGATGAAACCGAAGGTAAAGAATCAGAAAGCTAAATTTTATAAAACAAAATCCTAGTAAGCTATTTCTCTTGTTTAGATATTTTGGGGGTTTGAGGTAATAGTGTAAGAGCTGCATTTCTCATATCTTAAACTGTTATTTTTATTCTTTTACTGAAGACTCTTGAAACATACGGACTTTTCCTCTTTGAAAGGAGAATGGGAAAGGATAGTTTTCCCTCATTCATACTGCAGATCTCAAAGAAAGACATTTCTTTAATATCCAAGCAGCGTGCCTCAACAGCCAAGGGGACAAGGTACTAGGGCTCATAACATTATGGAGGGGGATAATTTTCTCAAAGAAACAGCTGGGAAGCTGTAGGTCAGAGCTCTTTATGTCTGCAACACTCCTCTGAATATTATATTCTTACCCTCAGGTGATTTGATGTGGTCATTCCAGTAACAGTTTTAGTTCACATTACAGCAGTTAATGTCATGAAAATTGTGTGAAGCTGCCATAAACTGATTCAAAACACTCCAGGAGATTACAGAAGTGAAGGCTTTGAATGTGCTGGGATTTCCTTACTGCATGAAATCTGACTGCAACTGATTTGCATGCAAAGATTGTTTGCCCAGTCCTACTGTTAGGTGGTTTATGCAGAAAATAGGTAATTTTGCTTGTTTCTGATGAAGCCTGCTCTTTCAAGTGGAAAGCATCGCAGTGGCCCTAGACTGTTATAAGACATCGTGAGACCAGGTGTGCTCTGGGATTCACACTGTGAACCACAATTCCTCCAGCCCCTGGGCAGCCCTAAAGCTCACTTCTTCAGCCCATTCAGACTGCATAAAACTGCAATGTGCAGTTATTGTTTTCCAAAACAACATTTTCCTTCCATTTTAAAGATTCTGAGACAGGGACACTTCTTGAGCAAAATGTTAGTGTAATGTTTATCATTATGGCTTTTGAGGGATACCTGCCTTCTCTCAGGTAAAATTAATGGCTTTCCCCTCTCTGCAGTATAACCATCTGAAAGTTAACTATCCAGCCTAAATTAATTTCCTGATTCCCTCTGAAGTTCCCTGGGAAAGATAATCACCTCTAGATGATTTCAGCTGACCTATTTTAAACATATATTTAGAAGAAGATGAAACAGAATTTTGTCTTTCCCAGGGTTCTCCTGTCCTGAACACTCCCTGTGAATCTAATGACTGATATTTATTTTGTCTAGAGAGTTTATACAGTAGCATCTTTGGTAATAGGGTTGATAGATAAAGACACATGAAAGCGTACAAAGCTAATAATAAAACAGTAGCAGTGGGAAAATAGATTTAGATATGCATAGATCAAAGCAGCTCCTTGAAATTTAGCAGACTGTAGAAAATAAATACATAACTGAGTTAAGAAGAGAAAATGAAAGAGAAAAATAAGAAGAAAACATCTAAAATGGTTTTGTTATGTGATCTGTGTTGAGCACCTTGTGTTGTATTCATGTGCATGACAATGATATTGCCTGATAATAATAAGAGTGATCAAATCAATGCAGGGCTATGAAGAATCTACAACTGGGTTAGATCTCTTTTTGCTATCAAAGTTTTATTGAATTGTAGAGGCATATCATAAATAACAGCCCATTTTCCAGAGACCTTCCAGTTTAAAATATAGACCAGGACAGACAGATGGTTTCTAAAATTGCCCCCCCACCTTCATTGTGCAAAGGAAAATAAAATATAAACAGATCATGCAAATTCAGAGCACAGTTTCATCTGTTTCTAATATTGCTGTGTGAACTACTGGTTTGCTCTGAATGTAAGCACCATAATGGCTTTTCAGGTTTTGATGGAGAGGGTCTTTTCTACTAGTTACTTGTGATGCAGGGAAAAAGATCAGAGGAAGGTGTGTGACTGAGACCTTTGGACACCAGAGGTAGGAGAGCTGACCTTCTGTTATACATGAGATTTGATGGGTGTGTTAAATAGGAATTATGGAAGGACTGGAATAAAAAAAAGTGCTTAGAGGAATCTGAGGAATGGAGAAGGCTAGAGATAACTAAGAAGTAAGAGATTAAAGGTTCAGATAAAGCATCAAAGCCAAAAGAAAGGATGTTACAAAAATTAAGGGGGGTGGTTTTCAAACCTCTCAGAAAAGTAGGATAAGCAGCATGCAGAAGACCACATTGTTCATGAGGAAGATGTTAACTCAGATCATGAACCGCCACAGGGTGGTTGGGCACTGGAACAGGTTCCTCAGGGAAGTGGTCACAGACCCAAGCCTCACAGAGTTCGAGAAGTGTTTGGATAATGCTCTCAGGTGCTCAGGGTGGCTCTTGGTGCTGTCCTGTGCAGGGCCAGGAGCTGGACTTCAGTGATCCTTGCAGGTTCCTTCCAACTCAGGATATTCTATTATACTAAGATTCTATGATATCTGTGCCATAAGAAATCAAGTGAGAGACTACAACAGCATGCATCCCTTTGCCAAACAAGAAAATGTAAGTTGTCATACAGTTCCCAGTAGAGATGACAGGAGTTTCCCATTGTACCAGAGGGCCTGGGTAGATCTAGAACATGCACTCATACAAGCATAAATTGGTTTGGGTTGGAAGGGACCTTAAGGACCACCTAGTTTGAAACCCCTCCCCCTCCTCCCCACCATGAGACCAGACTGCTCAGAGTTCCATCCAGCCTGGCCTTAAAAACTCCCAGGGTCAGGACATCCACAGACTTCTCTGGGCAAGCTATTCCAGTGCCTCAGCACTCTCATGACTTGCTTGTTGAAGGCTGTGAGTCTCAGCTGTTCAAGGGCTTACAAATAGAAGAATCACAAACACAAATGTTCCACTACAGGAAATGTGGCAGTGAGCTTTGCTTCTCCTGCAGCTGCTTATAGAGAATGATAGATATAAATATGACCATATATTTAAATATAGATATAAATATGACCAGATGACTTTTTATTTGCTTGGTAACTACAGAGCAACCAGCTATATGGTAAAATGCATGCAATAGCAAGATAGTTGCAATTTAAGAGTAAATTATGATGACATACATTATTTCTCAATGTCTAAACCGTGGTTGAAGGTTACATAGCAATTACTTTTGATCTCATTAAGAATAATTAGTAATTACCAAGTACTCTGAGGGAAATGTGATTACTATGAAGTTACCTGGTATTTCCCCAAGGGGACTCTATCTAGTTACAAAATATATATGCCCCATTACTTATAGCAGCACATAAAATACCACTTTATTTATGCAGTACAAGCAAAACAGGCCTGTTAAAATGTTTAATGAAATATTTGGCGAAGACGAAAGATTTGCAGTGCCTATACTACAGAATATTTACAAGTGCTGTTAAATCAGCTACTCTTATCTGCCAACTTACATGCCTTATTTTTTAAGGCAAAGAAATAGATGCAATAAAACAAAATTAAAGCCACGCCAATCCTCCTCACTTTTTTTTTTTTTGATGCACTTCTCAGAGGATAAGATTTGGAAGACACCTCCTTCTAACTAGAAAATACTAAAGACAAAGATGGAGCAAGCTCACCCTAGCCAGCTGACCACAGTATTGATGCAAAAGAATACAAATGTACCTGCCTTTCTTTGCCAGTAGCCTTTAGAAAGATGAGCAGATGTTTAAGTCTCAAAAGAAACAAAGAGAAAAAGCTCCAAGCTGGTCTTTCACACTGATGATTTTCCCGAGAGCCTCTGCTGCTATGAAAAAGGCATTAAGGAGTAGAACGCATCAGGTTTTTTTTATTTTTAAATGTTTTGATAGTGATTAGAAAGGCGATATCTCATATTGACAACTGGTTATGAGTGGGGTGGTGCAAATGTTTATAGTGAAACCAAGAGTTTGTGGATTTTTATGATCATGGAGTAGACTGGCTTAAAAGATTTTTTTTGTTCTAGACTGCTGAGAAATGATTTTGTTTTGTGAGTTTAAAAGTCCAAAAGTTTAATTTTATTATATTTTGAAATCCAGTAAATGGAACTACAGAAATCATCAGTAAAGTTGCCACGTATTAGATTGACCCAGCAGCCCATTTTGAGGAAAACTCGTTTTGCCAGACTTGGTTGAATTATCACTAGTAGAAAAACATCTGTAAGAAATATGGAAGAACCTGCTTTTCCTGTGAGTTACCATTTACCAATGAGTCACGGATGAGAGAATTGGAAAAATTATTTTCTCTCTCTCTCACATTTTCTGATTGGACTCGAAATGGAAGACTAAGTGCTATTTTGAGTGCTTTTCTCTTGTAGAGTGAGAATGGTGCCTTTGCTATTATGCCAGCGCCAAGAAATCTCTGCTAAGGCTTAGGAACAACATGAAGCCTTCAACACCACATTTTTTCCAAATTCCAAAGTTATTTATTGCCAGTGGTGCTTGCACTGAAGAAAGTGTTCTGTCTTCTTCACTGTGGACGAGAATTGGTAGCCTTTCCTCTTATTTAATATTAATTCTAGAGTTTGACTCTAACATTATTTCAGAAGTTGCTATTTAATTGTATTTCACCTCAGCCTTAAATGTTTTGCTAGTTCTGTAAATATATTCTGTACTGCATGATTTTGTAAGTAAATACCTATTATTTGATTTCTTCATGCTGTAATATATTCATTCAGCACCTTGGGGTACACTTTTTTCAACGATTCAATCATTCAGGTAATTTTTCTCTCCACATTGATGGTACTGATACCTAAACACATAGAAGTTTAATGTACTGCGTTATCAGGTCTCATAACAATTTCATGCTCATATTAGAGCACATATCCCCTCTTAAAAGTACAGATCTTTTAGGACTGCATGGATTCACATGATGAAACTCAGAACGTATTTGGAATATATTTCTATGTCTTCTAGAATGGGTATGCAAATGCAGTCATCTAAATATTAGCTGATTCTCTGTCACTGTTGTGGACTACTATACTGCATAGATTACATTTCCTTTAAGAGATCTTTTTTTGCTCTTATTGCATTTATTTATGGTGATTTATCTGGAAGAAGGTTGTTTCACTTGCCATTTCATTTCCCCTTGGACCCTAACCCTGTGCTAAAATAGACCTACTGTCCTCTAAACATTCAAGGATGGTGCATGGGATTTTCTGTGCTTATCATCCTAGTGTGTAGTTCTTCATCAAATGACTCTCTCTAATCAAATCAGATTACCTCCAGCATGTTATCCTTGTCTGCTTTCTATTATATCATTGAAAAGGTATGGGTGGGCTTGTCAGACAAAGATTTACTCTGTATAAAACCAGCCTGTTTTTGTCCATCTCAGATTTTTCTCGGTGCTGTGTTATCTCAGAGTTTCTCTTCTTTTTGAGGTCCAATGTCTTATCTTTCTTCTTTCTTTCAGCTTTGCTCAGTATTGATAAGGCTGTGTTAGTTTCCTGTTAGAGAATTATTTGGTTTCACTCAACCAGAAATTCAACTCACTATTTCCTTTCAGCTCCAAAGGAAAAGAATATTTGACCTTTGGACCTTGATTGGATTTGGTGATTGAGTGCCATATGGGTGGTTTTAAGGTCCTGTTCTCTCACTGGAGGGCTGAAGACATATTAGCAAAAGTGCCTGGTATTTCACATACACAGATCTTTATTCTGCTTGATGCCCAAATATTTATACTCATAGGACATAGACACACTCTGTGGTCCATGGGCTGTGTTCTTTGTGTGAGGGAGTAGATTGGACCAATCCAAAGAAGTGGGCTGTGGCAAACATCCCTGCCCTATGCTGGCTGTAAGCATCTTTCTCTTTGTGCTGTCACGAGAGATACATTTTCTCATTTAAAAGCCATAAATGACTATTGTTTGGGGATAATCTCCTAGAATAACCCATGCAAGTTACTATTGCTAAATAGTTGGGCATTAAAGGTAACTGTTGTGCCTTATTATATAGAGTTCCAATTATTCAGAGCGTGTAGTTTCTCACCTGCATTTTGCCTTTAGCAGGTGAGAAATGTGGTGCAAATCAGTGGAATTGTTGGTTACTTAAAATTGCCTAAATGTTCAGGAGCTTTGCTCACTCACAGACTATGTAAACACAGCGTGCATCTTAACAGGGAATTCAAATCAGTGCTCAGTTTCATGCCTTATAAATCACACCAACTACATTTATAAATACAATTTACTGAGCTGCTCTTTAATATAATGGCCTTACATATTAATCTTCTCAAGCATTCACGTGTTTGTTTCTTTTTGTGGTACGATTATTATTTAAGTTTCTTTGCTAGCATCAGTGCATTGCTAAAAGGGAGAGCTTGTGTATCCTTAAGTACCACATATTTAATAGCAGAGAGACTTTTTGAAGACAGAAAAAAATAGCTCTGTATGCTTCATCCCAGAAAGTGAAAAAAGAAGTACATTAGACAGAATGTATTCATAATTCTGGAACATATACACAGTCACTTAGTTGGATTGCAGGAATGTTTGGCAGAGAATAAGACCCTACAAATTTCTACAATTAAGTCTTACCCAGTAGATGGCATCCATGTACCAACACTTGAGCCTGTGCTCAAAGTACAGTGCAATGAAGAGTTTTGCAATGTTTTATTTATGAAAGAAAATTAACTTTGAATCTTTGTGTTTTGCCTCAGGCAATATAAGCAGTAAACATGATTTTCACACCAATAGGTAACAAATAGTTTTCTTAACAAATTAGATGGACCCTGATGTCTGGTTTCCGATTGCTTTAGAGCAATATGTGTATAATACATTTCTCTTACATTCAAAATCTTTTGTTTTACATGGGATAAAGTGAAAATGACTGGAGATATGCTATGAATATGAATTAATTTTGGACAACAGACATTTTGTGGTTTTAAGAGATGTTGTTAATAAGTATATAAGCCATTCAATTTTTTGGCTCCCTGGTGCTTCATAGAGGTGTTTTGCTTTCCTATATCAGCATCCTTGATATTACAACAATATATTTCACAGAAGTTGCTTAATTCCAGCTCACAAGAAATACCCCTATATCACCAATCTGTGGTGATATATCTATACTCATCTTGTAATTGGGAAACAAGGTATTGAAGCATGTGTGACTTAGTGCCAGAGTAAGGAATGAAACCCAGGATAAGTGATTCTGCTTCCCCGGTGTGTCTATTACAGATGTTCCTCAAAATTATCCGTGCCAGCCCTGACACATCTGGCAGCACTGCAATGCAGCAAGTATAACTGCACTTGTCTTCATAGAGATGAAGTTTCTTGTGATTTCTTGTACCTGTAAAGGCAGAGGGAAACAGGATGGTGAGGATGCTTCACAGATCTTTTGGGACTGGATAGCTTTTATATTGCGCTAACGATGATGGGATTCCGATTCGGCATTTCTAAATTCACTGGAGAGACATACTGGTTGCATTTATCCAGGATTTGAATTGAATTGAATTGAACACAAATGTTCGAAAACTTGTGACCATTTAATTTTCTTTCCAGTTATTTCCCAAATTCCTTTTTGTTAAATAGAATATTTTTTTAATTTTTCCATGGAAATTTTTAAAAACCTGGTGTTTGTTTAGAAATTATATTCAATCCCTGAATCTGTCCGCAGAGCAGTTTTGAAAAAGCTTATTCCTTTGTACCATCCTGCTTTAACATATAATCCAAATCCCACTGTGTTGGCAGTGAATTCCCCTCCGTAAGGGTTCTGACAACAAACTTGTGGTGGGTTAAACTGCTGACTGAGGCACTGACCTTTTTCCTCTGGCGACAGAGAAATTCTTCATTAGGCTTGCACCTGAATTTCAGACAGCTAGAATTAGGGGAAATTAAACTGTCCTTAAGAGGTTCATCTTCATGTATTATTAAAGAACAGATTCTCCCAGACTGGGTGTTTTATCACACTCAGTCTTTTATTTTCTTCGGAATGAAAACTTTGTAGGCTGGTGTAGAGTTACGCAAGATTTTCTTTCAGAGGAGTCAGCTGGCTTGAGGTCTCTGACCACTATACTGGGAGAATGAACGTTATCTCCAGAGACATCAGGGAATTAATGTCATGTCTGTTTGTTTCCCTGGATACCATTATTTAATAATGATTCCTCCTTTAGTCTAATGAAATTGGAAAGTTTGATATTTGGTATAAATGGCAGTTAAGCAAGGTACAAAATGACTGTATACTTTGAGTTTTTCATGTTCAATTTAACCCTTCCTTCCTTTATGCTCTGTGCACTGTCTTCAGGGCATTATTCCAAACACAAAATATTTTTCAAGCATCAAAATTAGAACAGTTTCTTTCCCTGGTAAGACTTAAAGAAGCTTTCTAGTATTCTATTCTGTGACTGTTTCTTTGGGAAAAGTTGAATGTATTACACAAAAGATGACTGTTGAATTTGCAACAAATTCAGCGTCCTTATGAGTTACTATGCTTGAGACCTTGACCTAATGAAATTGTTTAACAAAGCATATCAGTCAGCACCAGTGCTGCCTCTATTACATTCTAACAGATATATTTCAATAAATTCACTCCTCTTTTGAGTAAAATTTCCCTCTGATTAAGTCGTGCCTGAAGCTGAATTTTATTTTCCAAGTTTGAACAAAAACTGTGAAATCATTTGTGACTTACATCCCCAAAATGAGATTTTTCCCTACAGAAAAATTATTGCAGTATTATTTTAGTCTTTATAAGTATAAAAATGGATAAAGCTTGAGATCTGAAGCTTACTTTAACTGTCTACTGAACTAATCCCTGATGAGGAGTGGTTTGGTGACTAGTTAAGAACTGACTTGAAAAAAGGTGACCATGTCATGTTTAAAATAATAGCAGATTTAGAATATGTTTTGAATGTACAAATTTCAGTTTTGACCGCTGTTGGCACCTCCATTGGTGGTGACTGCACCCTTACCAACAAACCTCCTTATTTTTCTTGATCCATATTCCTAAATTATTAGCTGTAAATTATTTAGATTAGCCAGGGATTAGACACAGAGCCCTGACTGAGCAAAGGATTACAAAATTCATCCTGGCTTATGAACCTCTTACCAACAGTAGAGACCCTGAGCAGTTCAAATTTAGAACTGAGCACTCAGTGCTCCTTGAGGAGGTGGATTTTATCTCCTGAGAGTTTAACTGGGGACTTCTGGGGCTAAAGACTTGCATGTAAGAGATCTCTGAATCAAAGACAGTTTTGTCCGATATCCAGAGACTGAGTTCCAGCATTACTGCCTCATATATTGAGACAAACTGGGTTTAGTGATTCACTGCTAAATGCATAGCTAAGACATCTACTTAAAGGGAAGTTAGGGCTTTTTTACTTAAGCATTTTTCATTTGGAATATAATTACTTCTGGGAATGTTGACCTTTACATGTCATGAGTAGGGTGCTGTCAAGTTTTGTGTTCCAAAATTAGATTCTGCAAAAGGAAAGGCTAAAAGGATGGTAGAAAAATAGAATAATAATAAATACATCTCAAACCTGTTAGGAAACAACTGGGAAAGGAACATTATTTTTTTGTTACCTCACTGTGTAGTGTGGAAGCAAATGACAAAACCTGTTGCAGTGAAGAAAAAACGAAGCCTGACATTGAGTATAAATGTTCTTCCACCTAGCTCTGAGCAGACCTTGACACCACTGCATTTCCAGGGATCTTTGTGAGAGTTTCCATGGTTGAGGTGCAGGTACAAGTGGGAATAATCTTTGTAAGAGCCAGGGGAAGGAAGGATCAGAAAAACACGAGCAAACATGGCTTTGAAAATTTGTCATTTGCAGCAATCCTTGAAAATTCCCGAGAGAGAAAACAAGTTATCAGACTCTCCCCCAAATTAAGCGTGGGAAAGTTTGCTTCTTTGCAAATGCCAGTAAAGGCATTTTTCATGCCCCAGTTTTACGTGGTGGAAAGTAGAAGGTAAGAAGAAAGAATAAAAAGGGAAAATTAAAACATCCAGGTGGATGAACATGAGGACAATAATTTTTGGTCTAAATGTTGATTGCCCTGGCCCATCTCTCAAGTGTATCCAGGGCCCTATGGAAGGCATCCCTTCCCTACAGTGTGTCAAGTGCACCACACAGCTTGGTGTCGTCAGCAAACTTGCTCAGGGTGCCCTTGATCCCCCATCCATGTTGCCAACAAAGATATTAAACAGTGCTGATTCCAATACTGTTGAGTACCTCGGCCTTCTCCATGTCCCAGGTGACTACGTCATCCATTTCCTTCCGGTGGAGGCCTCCATTTTCCCTAATCTTCATTTTATCACCCATGTACCTATATATATTGAAGCTTTTCATGTTGTCTTTGACATTCCTGGTCAGATTTAAATCTATCCGGGCTTTAGCTTTCCTGACTTGATCCCTGGTTACTTGGACAATTTCTCTGTATTCCTCCTAGGCTACTGTCCTTGCTTCCACCCTCTGTAAGGTTTTCCATGCTGAGTTCTTCAATAAGAACTGAGTTCCATGCTGAGTTCTTAAATTAGCAGCTCACTCATCACTCAAACAACAGCATGCCTAGGGAGGTCTTCAGACCACAGGAAATGATCTCCCAGGGAGATTTGAGTTCAATACTGTGATATAAACCCCATAATGTTCCATTCCAAGGGTATCTCTGGTCTGATGTTAATCAATTCTGTGTCATAAGCAGCTAAACATCTCAGAAAAAAAAAGCACACAAGGGACTATTGAAATTATAATAATAGTTAGATCTGTTCTATGCAGCCCATTTCTGGAAGTTTTGTGTTATTTCTCAGCTGCCAGCATAAAAAGGCATATTGAATTTCATGGAAATCAAACATCCTAAAAGGAATAATTAACCCCTGGAATCATAATGCTTGCGCTTGGACTTCTCTTCAGGTTCTCCGCTGACTTCACCTGTCTCATAAACCTTTTAATTACTGCATTTTGTCAACAAGCCATAAGTGAACACTAAGGTTAAATATACAGACCAAAATTAAGAAGCTTTCAAACCAGTGCTCAACTTGAAATGCAAGGTACAATGACTAAAACCCCCAGTTTTTTTAGTTAAATCTATGCTTAATATCTCCCCTAAGTTTCAGCAGAAACATGCATATATGGTGATTAAAGACTGGAAAAAAAGGGGTTTCATGATAAGAATGCAAAAATATTTTATTATTAATTTGCATTTCTGTAGTACTTTATTTCTTCAGAGCATCACACTTCCAAAATGCTACTCATGCAGGGAAGATGACATCAGTGGCACTGCATTAAGCAGACATCACAACTGTGACTCTCCAGGAACACTGCGTAAGTCACTGTATTTTCATCTTATGATTTCATGGGCAAGGAAAGGAGTAGAATCCAGGGACATGGAAGAGAAGAATCCAGGGACAAATCTGCCTTGTGTTACACACAGCTCTAGGAATTCACTGAGAAAAAGTTATGATTTAATATATCTGTGCTGTAATTATGTGGCAGACTGAACAGTTTATCAAGTTTTGCTAACAGCTAGTGATCCTTGAAAGAAAATCCTCCCAGCTTCCTTTTAGCTGCAAAGACTGTAGCGATTTATCAGATGAGAGAGTGGCCACTTGTTCCTTTTCTCCTTACCTTGTAGAGGGTCTAGCAGCAATGTATTGAAGGAAATCTGAAAACTAGATGTGTTTTGACATGTGGGGCATAATGTAGAGGAGCCAGCTTGTCTGAGATCTTGCTTGCAGCATGAAAACAGCATCCAAAATGTACAAGTCTTATTTTGTTCATGAGCTCACACCCAAACTTCAGCTGAAAATCTAAACGATGCCAGGATGATAAGGCCGAAAGAAACTAATACAGTCTTCTAATGTGCTATCTGAAGCACACAAATCCCAGAATGATAATAATATTTTTTTTTCATTTGCTAAAGCCTGCAATTCAATTAGCTCAAACATTTTAGAAAGACATTTCTTCTTAAGCTAAAGACAGACACTTTTGATTTGTACACCCCTTAGTAAGGATCTGAAGGCTATTGAATCTTATTGATGAAACAAGTTTTGCATCTTACTTCCTAATTGAATATTTCTCATCTCAGTTGACAGTTCATGTGCCATTGTTCTACACATGTAGAAAGTATTGGAAAAATAGAGTGCACCCCTATGGTACAGCCTCTGATTTGCAATTGGTTTAACTTGTCTGAAATTTTCAAGATAATTTTCAAAGTAGAACTCATCACAGTATTCCTGTTAGGGGTAGCAAAACGTTTACGCAGATCATGACCTTGCTGCTTGGCATTTGTACAAATAACAGTCCTTCATCTGTCCTTGCCACAGAAAGCACAGAAATCACAAAAAGATTTGGGTTGGAAGGGACCTTGAAGACCATCTTGTTCAATCTCTCATATGATGGACACAGATGCCACCCACTAGATCAGTTTTCTCAGGACCACATCCAACCTGGCCTTGAACACTTCCAGAGATGACATGACACCAGGTTAGCAGGACTTCTTTCAAGATTGACTGTAGACCTTAATTCTGGTAAAATAAATTTCTTAGTCTTTCTTATTACACTTCAGAAAAGCTAAGTGAGTTTATTCACTCTCTCACTTAGGAGGAAAGCAGAGGAAGCAGGATTTCATAATAGAAAATACCAGTAATCAATTCTTCACCCTAATCTCAGAAGTCAGGTTGCTGAAAAAGCAGTATTGTATTAAGAAGGATGTTGCAGACAAGTTTGGAAAAATGTCTCTCTTAAAAAACTGTGAGCAACTTTTCCATTTTCACTGGGAGGTCAGAAGGCAGAAAGAAGTCACTAGGTACAATCATAAGTAGTTCACAGCAGTTCAATGCCTCTCCCACTGTCAAGCAAAAATGATAAGTCATTAGACTCAGAGTAGAAAGATCCTGTTTTGGTGACAGCTGCTCTGGTGTGTAATGCACTGAGGAAGATACCATTAGGTGTAATTAAACATAAAACCTAAAACATAAGGACAGAGACCTTTTTTCTTCTCAAGATGAAAATCCTCTGTGTACATACAAAATTATCACCAGTCACAACCATCGTCTCTTTTGCCCCTCAGGAAAACAGACAGATGTCCAGCTGGCAGGGAGAATGAAGAGTGTTACAGTCTCAATTTGCTTCAGGCTACCTCTTTCTAATCCCATCGGTGCATTTTTTCATCAATTTCTGCTCTTCATGTGTTTCCCTGCTTCCCGGGCTGCTGTTTCTTTTCTCCATGTTTCTGATAAGTTTGTTTCTATCTTCTTCTCAAAAATGATTCAGTCATGCCTGTCTGTCTGTTTTGTCTGTGTCATCCTCCTTTATCTCCTATATATTCTCCCCATTTCCTGTTTTTTATGCCTGGCTTCTGGACACTTGTTCCGTATTACTGGACCCTGTTCCTTGATTAGCTTATCTGATCACCAAACAGATGGGATGCCTTAGATCCTTAGTGCTGACCAGAGCAGGGGCCAGGAAACTTCTTTCGGGCATTCAGACACTTTTCCCTGTTCCGTGAACATCGTGTTTTGCTTGAGGTTCTAGTGCTACTGATCTCCTCCTGGTACCTCTCCAGTTGACAGCATTTTCTAGGACCCCACATTCCTGGTCCCACTGACTGCAGTGCCTCCAGAGCTGCTCTCAGATGGACTCCAGTAGGGTCCTCTTCTTCCTCCCTATGCCAAGCAGAGGCCTCTTGGCTGGCTCTTCTGTCTTCCAATGTACACTTGCAGACCTACCAGTACTATTTGGTAAAAAAGAGCCTAAAGAAACATTTGATTGCACGAGGGTATTTCCCAGATGGGTAAGTAAGGAGGAAAGACTATCTCCAAGCCTCTCAACCAGTTGCTTCCTTCTCTCCGCCTCCTTCCGCTCTGCTCTTGCTGCAAATACAGCTTCTCTGGCTTGGTGATATGTTGTAAAAAAACCCCATTCTTCCAAAATATCAACACACCTAAATAATTTGCTGAAATTATGTCTTGTGTTCATATAGAAAAAGTTAAGCTTTTTTTTTTCCTTGAAAAATGGATTTTTTTCAGCTTTTCTTTTTAGTAAAAGTCAGCTCACATCTTTTTCCATGATTCAAACCAAAGGTAAACTCTTTTCAGGGCCTTAATCCAAACCATTAATTTGAGATTATTTCCAAATATTTTTATTTTGGAATTTTCTGAAACAAAAATCTGTTTTGAATTTTAGAACAAGGAATATTCTGGCAACTGGGAATCTTAAAAAAACCCAAACAAACATGAGGTAGATGAGATCAGAGCCCTTCTGTCTTTCTTTCAGGGAACTGACATTTTTTCAATAACTATACTTTGTTAAAACCAGCAAAGGCAGATTTCCTAAACCTTTAGTAAGTGTTCATGCATTTTTTCTAGATTCACCCAATAATTTCGATTTGAAAGGACCTCCAGAGGTCATCTAGTCCGACCCCTACACAAAACAGGAACAGTTAGCAAAGGTTGCTCAGGGCCTTGTCCAACTGACGTTGGAGTATCTCCAAAGACAGAGACTGTAAAGCTTCTCTGAGACCCTGTTCCACTATTTGACCAGGTTCTTGGTGAATAAAATATAATCCTGGTATACAACCAGAATTTTTCGTGTTTCGCGCAGTGTTCATCACATGTTGTAAGTTAATTTTTCATTTCTGAGAAGAGTTTGTCTTGGTCTTCTCTACACCTCTCTGAAGACAGATTTGTGCATGTTAATGTTTATTGTTCATCTCCTGTGCGTATGGGGGTTTGTCTTTTCTCACAAGCATACAATAGACAGTTATGTCTACTTTCTGCTCTTTTTTTGTCCCTTTTTTCAAGGGCAATTGTCAGTAGTTTTTGTAATTATTTTAGTTCTATTCACTTTTCCATGTGGATTCAGGTTAAAAATTCTTTTCACCATCTTTCTTAAATTATGAAGCAATCACTTGCAGCTCCCTAACACAGTTCATTTATATCTCTGACCTGCACATAGAGCAGCTCTGAACTTTGTTCTTCTCTTTACTTCAGAGGGGTCCTCATCAATTCTGACTTGCAACATTTTGAAATCAAAGGATAGGAATAAAACACTCCTGTCAGTATCACTCATTCCATTACAAATTCTTCACAGCTCAAAGATACCTTGCTTAGAAATAGGAGCTGTCATTCACTTCACGTGCCATCTGATTTAAAGCTCTTTCTGATATGCTCATGCAGTCTCCTGATCATTGAAGTCTTAATACTTCCCTGCATGTATCCAAAGAGAGCATTCTTTTCTTTCTGGACAAAGTGAATCAGACTTGGGGCAATATCACTTAGCCTGCATAATGGAACAATTAATTAAAGCCTAACTTGCATATTAATGATTGTGTAAATAAAGATCTATCTTAAGCAAACAATTTTGTCATCTGCAGGAAGAATTTTGTCTTCATGTCTGTGAGGTCAATGAGTAGTCCCACAGTACTACTATTTTAAAATCTATATCTAATAAAGACATAAAAGTTCCCCTGTTACAATTATGGATGGGCTATATTTTACTCATCTCCAGTCTTTAGCTCTTCAGCATCTAGCCAATGCTGTTTCCCTCTATACTCAATAAAAGTGAGTCCAAAATATTGACTCATCAAAAGTCAATATTTATCCTAGGATGGGATGAATCACCTTCAACACATTTACACTGACTGTAGGCAGAGTCAAAATGGACTAATTTAGATCACTTGCTGACAAAAATTATGAGAGATTCTACCTCTGCCGCCCATGTTATCCCTGTTAATCATTGTGTCTCTGGCTTTGCCCATTACTTTGATCCAGTTTTGAGCCCAAGGGTGCTGTCAGAACTTAAAAATAACAGCACGACATGACACACCAATTACAAAAACCTTTGGAAAAACATCTGGAGTTTTGCAGTACAACTTCCGCTCCTTTCTCCCTTTGGGATGCTGAAGTCTGTCAGATACTTTAGAAGCTTTTGATACTGAAGCTTTAGATAGTCCTGCATGCCCTCTCTCACTCCTCCAACAAAATGATGCAAGGAAACAAAGCCCCTGTTTCCAAGCATATGTGATCTGCTTTTGCCGTGCAGGAATCATTCAGGTACTTTCCACACATAGCTGCAGAGCCTGTCCCCATATGTAGATAGACAGTTGAACATATATAAGTGTGTACTTGAATCTGAGGTCCCCAGCCTGTAGTGCTGGTTGTTCCTTCCTGATATCAAACATCTTCTCTTGCCAGGTTACCTTATATGGAAATCAACCCAATAGACTTTTTTTTTTTGAAAGCATGGATAGAAATATGGAGATAATGTTTACTTCCAAGGAAAGATGGTCACAAAGGGGAGCTCAATCAACTTGCATATGTTTACATCTTAATTAAGAGCACTTCTGAAAGTAAGAACTAAAAGGTTGAATATGCCTGGCTCTTTCTCTCCCAGAAACCATTGGAGACAAGCTTAAAACTGTGTCTAAACTAATATCCAAGAAAAGTGGATGCAAAGATTTGAGAAGAGTCTTGGCCTTACACCAGCTGGACCATGATGCTGGCACTGCTGGCATCGGAGTGCCAGAACCTTCCCTCAGTAGCTGGGATAAGCAAGATCTATCCTGTGCTCTTCTCCAGCAGTCCATTCCCAGCTGAGTGGCTTATTTCATTAGGAAGTAAGCAAGCTCCCAAGGTGCAGTGTTGCTTAAAATCTTCATGGAGAGGCAATATTTTTTCTGTCATTTATTATGGATCAACTGAACAACAGCAGTATCTGTATCTTTGGGGTCTGTTTTTAATATGCAGATGACACAGCCTTTTCTTCTGTAGGACTGCAGGGTCTAAGCCCAGATATCCTGTCCTGAGGACAGTATGTATAACTGAGTATCTAAAATTACTGCAAATTTTTCACCTGAAAATTCAAGCAAATAATTGTATAATATTTGCAAATAGTCAGGTTTCTTCAGAAAAGTGGAGGTAGACTTAATTTTTTTTTCATGTACTGCTTTGTTTATACAGCTTCTACCTTTTTTTCTCTTTATTTCCTCATTGGGCACACACATGAAACATTTACATTAAACAAAAACAACAACAAAAAAATCTGTGGTTGCTTTATTAACTTCAAACTCACTTCCACATAACCTTCTTAAAACTGCCCAGAATACTGATTCACAATTCATGCACATCTCAGCCATACTTTAAGCAGGGTAAAACATAGTGAAACAGCAAAATTTTTAAAGTATATTGCAAATGTATAGGTATTGATAGTAATTCAAGCTTTCTTGCTAATAATATAGTTCCAAAACTACTGCCTCTGTGGGAGCCATTACTATTCAAATAACACTGTGCAGTGTTATTCATTTTGAATCGCAGTTGTACCAGGAATTATTTCAAACTCAGTTCTGTTTGCACTGCAAACCTGGAACTTTTGTTAGGTATGTGAATAAAAACATCTGTACATATATTCAAGAAATGGAGCAATTTTCAAAGGAATGGTGCATCAGCCTCACCAGCTGAGAGTCAGCTCTCAGACCAACATAGGCTGGAGCCAGAGAACATAGAATGCTCTCAAAGAAATCCTTTAAGGACCTTTCTGTCCAGACAGTGTTGACCTGCAATTCTAGCAAGAGAACTGTTCCAAAATAATGCCTTAAGTTAGTGACGAAAAGCATCTCATATTTTCCTAAATGAGGGAAAGGAAGGACTAAACACTTTCAATCAGCATCCCTTTTGAATGCAAACACTTTAAAAAAGTCCTATAAAACAATACAAATTTTTTTTCTCTGCTAGTTTTTGCAAACCTATGAAAACCATGAATTTTCAAAGAAGATGCTGTGAGCTGATGTCCCAATTCTCCTGCAGTCAATACAAATTCTGGTAATCACCAAGTCATTGCTAGCACATACAGACAACTGTAGCATGGCAGTTCCAGTTTGCCTTCAAGGCGCTAAAGCATTACAGTGGAAGCAGGAGAGGAAGAAGTGAGCCAAGAATGGAGAAAAGTGGTTCATGTTAAGACTAATTCTTTGCTACCTGGGAGCTGTCTTGATGTCAGATATGAAGAAATGTACCTTCCCAGAGTGGCTATAAAGCTTCAGAAAGTACACAAGCAGTGGTTTGGATTGCAGAAAGCTTCCTTTTTATTATTTTTTTTAAGCAATACACCCTTGATTCCCTGTAAGTTTGCTCTACTGTAAAAAACTTGCTTGAATATTTTTCAGAAATAAAATACTCACTAAAATGGACTTTCACTTTTGGTAAATAGAACTTGTTCCTGCTCAGAATGCAAAAAGCAAACAGGTTTGGATAAATACTGCCTCTTGCACAATGACAACCGTACTGCATCCTCAGCAAGAGTTAGTATCAGGCAATCCTTTTCTAAGTATTAAGAATGCCAAAACAGGGCTGTAATGTTATTTTTCATCATAGTTCAAGAGTCTTAGGAAGGTCTGCTTTTATTTTGGTACAAAATCCCACTGGAGAAATTCACATGATGTGAATAAAATACCCACCTCTTCACTTAGTGAATTTTATGGCTGTAAGAATAAGACACAACTTTAACCAGAGTCAGGGTGAACACTGCCTCGTGCTAGCACTCAGTATATCCTCAGGCAACACAGTGTGAAATCAGAACATATGAATCCAGGTCTAGTTGCATTTGTATTGTCCAGGGGCTAATTTAGGTTTTCTTCTTAGTATTTTCTTTTTGACTGACAGTCCACAGCAAGCTGCAGGAAGCGATTCAAAGCAACAGCAGGATGGTCATCTTCAGGTGCATTTTAATGATTCACACTGAAATTCTGCTGTCAATATATTCTTACCCACAGACTTTTATGTTAAAATAGCTTTTCTTTGCAGAGATACAAAAGTAATTCTCACTAATAAGTAGTGACCCAGCTATTATTGAAACAGCTCTTTTTGAGAAGTGGGACATGGAGTGAGAAACCAGAGAGCCAAGCTGTGACCCAGAGCCCCCAAGAAACCCTAGCAGCAGGCACAATTCCTTCTGTGGCCTGTCTCCTTCATCTGAGGCAGAGTTAGGACCCAAAGGGCAGAGGCTGGAACATCTGAATGCAAGAAATTAAAGAGATCAACATTAAAAAAATCCAGATGAGAAGTGGCATGTGTTTTTTCCTACATAGCAAAGAAGTCAAACATTGCCAAACTGAAATCTGCTGCGTCCCTCCCAACTCCTTTCCCTCCTTCAGTCTTCTTCCTGGTGGGGTGGTGTGAAAGAAAGAAAATACCTTGACTATGTGTGAGCCCTGCTCTGCAATAGTAAAATCATCCCTGAATTATCTACACTGTTTTCAGTACATATCCAAACCCTGTATTAGCTACTACAAAGAAAACTAACTCTATCCCAGCCAACACTAGCATTCTGGCAGGTTTTCCCAGTGTCTTCAGGTCTCCTGGCTCCCAGCCTTATGCTTCTTTTTTGCCATGTTATAATCGACCTTGCTACTCCATATGCAGAAATGGAAAGGAAAAAGGATTTTTAATTCCTTTTACAGCCTTTTCTTTTGGAAACTGAGCTATGACATCTGCTCTTATGGGTAACAACTTTGCATGCTTTTGTACATCCTCCAAATAGTCCTGTCATACATAAACTTGTGACTTTTGTCAGTCTGTGTCACCAGGTGAATTTTGAATAGCTTTGGCATGTTGAAATTCTATAGCAAGAATGAGAACTGGCTGAATATTATGAAGGGAAAAAGAAGAGAAGTGAAAGGACTTCTTCAAAAAGACTGCCTGTTCCTTTTGGGGGATCTTAACTGCCATATCCACAGTTCTGTTGTTGAGCAGATAAAGTTAATAGAGAGGTCACTAGAATTTCTACTTTCAACCTGCCCTTCAAAAAAGAGGACTAGAAAGGTTTTCTCCTATTGTATTGGAATAGCTTGGGATATCAGTCTTGCCAAGCACTTCTTATCAACCCAGCTTATAATGCATCACCTCATTATCATTCATTAGGGCCAGTGAGTAAAAAAAATGAATGCATTCCTTCTGCAAGTGTAAGAGCCTGTGAAGCCAGAGGTCCTACTGATACCTCAGTGCTTGAAGATAAACGCTTTGGTTTAAAACGTCTGATTACTGAGGTAAGTACTTCTCTCTGAAAGCAGTGCTAGGAATATCCATGCAAAAGATTAGGAGTGCTGTACTGCCATCATTGAAGTGGAGAACAAAAGTGTCACAGGTGATTTTTGCACCTCTGGCTCAGTGGAGGGCGGATGGATATGTAGGAGACAATTGGACCATTGTTAGAAAAACAGGCAGTAAAACAGTCTTTGAGTTCACTTGCCACTTGTTAAGCCAAGGCTCAGAAAGGGACATGAGGAAACTATTTTGTCCATTCCTTTAATTCAGTGAAGTTTGGATATGTTATGTCACTCTAGATATAATTTCCATCCTCTGTTTTGAAAGACTTTCAACAGTGGAAATGCCACTAACTCCTTGAAAATTTGTTTTTACACATGGTATTTTCCATTAGAATGAATTTGCAAATGCCTAATCTGAGGTTGTTTTTTTTTTTTTTTTTTTTTTTTTTTTTTTTTTTTTTTTTTTTTTTCAATTTAAAACAATACTTACTTCTTAGGTATAAGAATTTACGTGAAGAGACTTTTATTCTTAGCAAGAGCTTATAATCACCTCATCTTTGCTCTGGCCTCTGGATCTCTTAATCTTCATTTTCCCTTTCTGTGATTTCCTTGTGCTTCCACAGTACTTTCAGCTTCTTACTGAACCTAGTATTTTATCTCCAATAGCAGCTAGTGTAGCCTCACATTTCCTGAGACATCTTCCTCTAAGATCTCTACATCTTATTGAAAGTACCTGTGACTAATGCCTTATCTCTTCACCTGATCCTCTCAGACCCTTCATTCCTAGAAGTCTTTTAACCCACTAAGCTGCTCACTTTTTGTATCACTTTTACTTGCAGAAACTCTTCCTCTGGAGATGAGAAAGGCTTTCTGTGTCCAAACTCAGAGAATAGGCTTTGGTGGGACTAGACTTCATATGTATGCTTTGTACTGATAATTAATTTAGTGAAGATGATAAGGAAAAAAGCATAATACCATCTAATTGTGACTGCACACTCCAAATAATCAATTAATATTCAGATACAGAATCAGCCATAGGAGGTTTGAAGACAGTCTTTCTTCCCTCATATTTTGGTATAGGCAAGGTCCTGTGTGTAAACTGAAACAACTTGTTCAGCTTTTGCATGTGAATTAAAGTAAACTGACCTGAGAAAACAGCATCTGTTCCTTGTCACACATCTTAGACAGCTCTTGGAAAAGAACATGACATAGACCCCTTATGCTCTTGTGATACCAGACACAGCAAACTCTGTGCAGTGGTGTTCCCTGAGGCAGTCTTTGACAACTCTCTGCTGCTTCTATATCACTTAAGTCAGTTTGCAGGTGCAATCAGGCCTCAAACCTGGATGCCAATCATTGCTGGGCAGAAAAAATGGGTTAAATTGGGAAGTTAAATCCCTCACAATGAATAATTCACCCTAGACTAGTCTTCTAACCTCTCTCCAGCAGTGGTTGTTCATGCATACACTGTCTGTATTGTTTACACCTCTCACTAGGGCTGTATGAGAATCAAATCATGCTTACAAGTTATGCTGTAGCATATTACAGTGAGTGAGTGGCACTTGGTACAGGCTCAGGAATTGACAATCAATTTCATTTAACTTGGGGTTACACAAAACACTTCACCAGTCCATATAGAAAATGCTGAGAAGGTGATTTCTGTAATTGCTATTATTACTATGCTACTACACTAACACTTTATGTGTGAAACCGAGATCTGGACTCCGTAAGCCTAAATGTTTTCTATGAAAGGTGAGTCTCACAAATTACTTAAATTGAAAAGACACATGAAAATAAGGGAGGCTGGAGAATGGATTTCTGTGACCTGACCAGGATCACAGTGGCAAGAGATAAATACAGCTCTCCCTGCTCCCCTCTATTTTTACAGTCTGGGAACTTATGGCATTTTTATCATGCTTTGCAGGGACATTGTGCTGTATTCCTGCTGCCTGTTGTGGAAGCCTTACTTGAGCCTTGCAACATTCAGGTAAAATTCATTTGGCCTTACAGGATGCTTTGGAGAACCTGAAGAGTGAAGATGGGCTCCTTCCATACCAAGGGATAAAGTGATGGACCTCACTGAGTAGGGGCCAGATTCAGTTCCCTAATGTCAGCATCTGGTATAATTTTGCTGCCGTGCGGAATCCTTCCTTGTCTCCTGCTGCTAATCCAGAAGGGAAGAGGTCATGGGTCATCTCTGCCAATCCTGTGTAGATGTCTCAGGTGACCTAGAGCAACTAAAAGGACACTGGACATCACCTTATGGCAACTGAGTCAAATCCTTATTAACCATTCACAGCAATGGGTATATGGACACCTTGTCCACCTGCAAATATTTATGTAAATCCAAATCCTATAGTCCAGCTGAGCTCCAGGCCTCTCTCCAGTGGCTAGACAGGGAAGTTTGTGTCATTCTGGTATTCTAGACACCATAATTTGGTTGGACATTGAACAAAAATTAGTTTTCTATGGCGGTGAGTACACAGTTTGTTTTGTCTCAGAAGTGGTTCTCTTCCAAGCCATCAGTTTTAAATAATGGGTGGGAGGAAGGAAATAGGAGAAGTGCATCTAAATATTAAATATATCTTTAATAGCTGACTTTCACAAGTCCTTTATCCCAGATTTTTTCCTCCATTAGCACCTGCAAGAGTTGATTAAATGAGACAGACGTGCCAGATTCATCAACACTGACATTTTTTTTCAGATTGTATGTACCTACCAAAAAGAGATTGTTGCCATTTGTTATTAAAACGTTCCTAACTGCATCTCCTAGGAGCAGAAATAACTTTGCTTTTTATGCCCAATAGTTTTTCTTGCCCTTGATAGCATGATCGAGAAATTAACAGTGATCTCATAATTTATTCCTGCAATGTTCATTTTATTTATAATCCAAAAGCAATTAAATTCTCTTTTATGTCACATTGTCCTGGTGACAGATGTGTGGTTACCACTCAGACATTTGATGGCTGACATAAATCATCCTGTGATCAAAGTGTCTGTTGACTTGAGAGTCTGAATTTGCAGCAGATGCCTCCACATAGAGAGTGACAAGAAAATTCTTCATGGGAGTCTCATTTCAGTTAACCACCTTGCTTTACTCTGACTTTGCAATCTGACAGCCCAGTTATTTTATGACAGCCAGGAGTCTTCAAATGTATATTTACAAAGCTACCAAATGTGTCACTTTGTCACTTATACCAAATAATACCTTTGATAGAAAAGAAATACATTAAAATTTATAGGGGCACAGTGCTAGAGGAGAAGGAATAGATAGTGAGTTTAACAATTTGACAAATTTATCCCCAAATGTTGGAAGACCTGCAGGATTTTTTTCTTTTTTTACAATTTTGCTAAGAGAGATATCCACATGTAATAACTTCCTTTTTCTCCCTGTCCCCTCACCACAGTAGCTATAAATTAGAGTGCAATAGGAGACAGGAGTCTTCGACTGCAATTAAAACAGAGCTAAGTCCTGAGCCTGCGTTATACAGCTTGATTTTCTATTCTGTTAAACCATGAGAAAGCCTCTGGCACAGTTTTAGCCATGCCAACTAGTTCAGGAGGTTCAGGAGTTAGTGCAGTCAAAAGAACATTCCCTAAAGTTGTTTTTGCAATGGCTACCCCTTTTTGAAGGGAAGGGAATTTTTAGTATTGCGTTTATCACCAGATACTGTGAGCCAGTCTCACTGTTGGCCAGAGAATGAGCTCAAGCACAGCTTATTATAAAAATAATATAGGACTATATAAAATAATAGTCTAGATAAGACAGGGTTGGCAGATGAGCTTGTGTCAATTGTCCAAGTCAATTGGACGTTTACTGCAGTGTGAGACAATGACCACTTGCCAGGGACCATTCTTAGTCAACAATATGGACAAGTACATGATTCCTCCAGCCTGCAGAGTCCTTCAGGACAATCTCAGCATCTCATGTGCCCTCAAATAACCCTATGTGCCTTCATGATATGTCTCAGGACGTGTCTAACATCCATACCTTTTTACTCTCTACTGAGGCTGGCTGTAACACAGGCTCATTTTGTCTTGGATGTTTTGGACAGAAGAAAAGCAAAATAATAACCATGGTGAAATGTAGATGGATGTTGATTGATACCATTTGGCTTCAGAGTTAAACAGTGAGCTGAGTCCCTTTTTTGTTCAGTAGTAGGTGCAAAGCTACAGCGAGAAGATCCCTGCTGCAGTGAGCCTAAAACCCCATACAGGCTGAGTTAGCAATGGTATAGCAGGCAGGGAAAAGACAGAATTGACATGAAAATTTCCTATTAGTGGTGACACGAGATGATCGAGATGGAGATAGGAATTCCCGAAACCTCTTTTTCCAATAAATACATAACAGCTAATTGGCTATTTGATTTCTGATCAACCCATATAGGATGCACCTTCTGGGTTGTAGCTGGAAAGATGCTGTGTGTGAGTAAAAGGCAGCACCACTCATAGCAAGAATCTGATATTCAACTTAGTATTGGTCTCAACAGAGGCTTGATGTTTGGAGGATCTGACCTGTTTCTGCTCTGGGAAATGTATTTTCTAGTTGTGCTTTAGTTAATGTCCTCCCTTCAGGCCATGAAGGAAATTGCTTCAGCTTGCTCTGCAGTATGGTGTCTCTAAATGTCTCACACTGAGGCGGGGAATAAAGTGCTGTATGCTCCTTTCTTCTCTCCTAGGTAAGTGAATAATGTATGTTTCTTTGGTTCTCTGCCCTCTTTACTTACAAAGTACCACTAAAGGAGAGGATGACAATTTTTTGTTAGTTAGACTTTGTAGTAAAAAAACCCAGTGTGGACTGAATGGGAGTGATTTAAGGGCTTCCATAAATGCAGTACTAGTGCCTGCATGGGACATGTGCTTGTTCCAGGACCTAGCCTCACAGGCTGGTCTAGTTCTTGTAATATTCATAGTCTTTCAGTTAACTCCACAGAAAGAAAAAATCTGGGCATGCTACTGTGCCCATGAGGAAGTCAATGACATCAGAGTTTTATTTTGTGCTATTTCTGGAAGGGCATTAGATTGCAATTGGGCTTCTGAATTCTCAGATGGATCAAGATGAAGAACTTATTAAAACTGAGAAATGTTAATATCATCTTTTCTGTAGTACTTATATATGTATAAAGCATGTCACCATTCATTGCAAGATTTATCCTTTCAATTTCTAGTTCCATTGTGACTATGCCATGCTGTAGAATAGGAACATCACTCCTCTTATTCCTTTTTATGGATAATTAATTCATAATGGTAAAGAAGGATTTACACAAAATGGAAAAGTCTATTCTGTCCAGTGGACTGGGTTTAAGTATTTTTTCCTGTACCTCTGGGAATAGACCATAGAAAAAAGTAAACCTTTTAACCAGAGATTTTCAACACAGCCAGTAAATAGTACATCAACTCTCAAGAGCTTTTTGTTTATCAGTTGAGATTCTTTCTGCATTCTTTATAAAAAACAGATCACCAGAAAAAGAACATCTTTTCCTTTTTAAAAAGTGGTAGAGGAAGCAGTAAAGAAAGTACTATGCATGTAAAATAATTTCACATCACTGAAATAGAATCATTTCTGGGGCTAGGGGAAGGGTGAAATATTTAGGCACTTTATGCAGCATTGTTCTAGTATATGAATGTATGTCACAGCAATGCTGGTTCCATTAACACTTCCCACTTACTATAACCTTGATGAAAGTGTGTTAAAATAATGAAAATGGTTTCTTTTTAAAATGAAAAGAAGCAGCATTGAAATCAACATTTTTTTCATTAATTATAGTAATATTATTTAGTACTTGAAAAGTAGAGTAGAAATGTTTGAAGGCTGGGCTCTATTTCTTTAGTTGCTTTTATGTTGCTACCAATCTGTAGCTGTTTTTAAGTAGTACACAGATACATCCAAATCAAAGCTTGTTAAAACTCTGAGAATGACACACTTCTTTTTCTGAATAACTTATTTCCTAAAGGGGTTTTTTGACCCCCACTTACTTCTGTGAGTGGAACTAATATAACAGTGAACACTTCTTCCAGTTCCACTCTGCAGTGATGTGCAACAAAAAATGTATAAAGAAAAAATCTAAAATTAGATTAGCTATTAGGGAGAAATTATTTATGATGAGAGAGGTGAGGCACTGGCACAGGTAGCCCAGAGAAGTTACGGATTACCCATTTATTGAAGTTTTCAAGGCCAGGCTGGCTGGAGCCCTGAACAACCTGGTCTGATGGAAGGTGTCCCTGCCCGCTTCAGCGGGAGGTGGAACTGCATGATCTTTAAGGTCGCTTCCAACCCAAACCATTCCGTGATCCTGTGAAAACACAACTCTATATCATCTAAAGCCATAAGGGAGAGGTTTGGAGATGGACACTTTGTGTCAAAATATGATGCTGGGACGTTACTCCATGTTGGGAAGGAGAGTGGCATGCATTGGGCACACCACTTGCATAGCTGATTTCCAACTCATGCTTGTCCGTGCCCAGGGTCAATGCAATTTCACTGACATCTAGGCACTGTGCCTACTTATTGAGCTACAACCAAGGATGACCAACGGGAGACAGAAAATAGAAATCTCTCCTTTACAAACAAGATGTTGAAGATCCTCTGTGGCAAAATAGATTGGGAAGAACACGCACTGAAGGCTGACATATAGAATGACACCACCTCTAGCTTGAGAGCCTGATACTTTTACCTTACTGTAATAATACAAGAATTGGCCCAGTTCTTGTGTTTAATCTTAAGCAATGCTGATGACCAGAAGTCTACATGACGGCCTTTCACTTGCTCTCAAAGCAGTTATCTCTGAGCCTCTCTGCTGTGTCTTTTCTTCCCCACTGGCTCTTCTGAGCAGTCACTGGCTGTTTCCCTGCCCTTTTAGTTATTGTCCAGCCTCAGCTCAATGCCTAGAAAAAATCCTGCTTCGACACCTCAGTGCTTCTCTCCTCTCTATGACTCCCACACAAGACATGGGGGCTTAGCACATCCTTTGATCTACCCAGCTGTGTCTTTCAAGAGGAGCTGTAGAGTGGGGAATATGCAGGGCTGCCCTATGGAAAAGGGTAGGTATATATCTAATAGCAGCCTGATGCTCCACAGGAACCATGCTAATTTGCTTTCCTCAATGTCATGGCTCCTTTGGGGAATGTGACCTGATTCAAAATTATGCTGTCTTGCACTTTGGTGAAGTTGAGGTATTTGATTTTAGGAGTGACACACTGCTACAGGAATGGACAAGGTGATTTTGTACCTTCTTATCTAGAGCTGGATAAAATGCTATCCATTAGAATTTATTTTTCAATAAATCATATTATATTCTATGAGGAAAATTTTATTTCAAAATAAAGCAGGAGCATCTCATGTTTTCGTTCCTCTGTTAGGTTCGAGGTCTCTTACTGAACCTGATCTTTTGTCTGCGTGGTGATCATCATGAGGCACATCTCATGAGACACAGCTACCCCTCTTATGTTGAGGAAATATAGTGGATTGTGGGATCTCTCAAGGGAATTTCAATGTTTTGATTATTTTAATCAAAGGCAACTTTTTTTTTTTTTTTTACCTCCCCCCCCCATCTCTGGTACTCACAGAGTCATAGGATAGTTTGATTTGGAAAGGACCTTTAAATGTCATCTAGTCTAACCCCCCTGCCATGGGCAGTGACACCTTCTAGGAGACCAGGCTGCTCAGACCTCCATCCAGCCTGGCCTTGAACACTTCCAGGGATGGAACAGCTACAACAATCTGGGCAACCTGTCCCAGTGCCTCATTATCATCATAGCAAAGAATTTCTTTGTGATATTTAAACTAACCCTGACCTCTTTCAGTTTAAAGCCGTTTCTTCTTGCCCTATCACTACATGCCCCTGTCAAAAGTCCCTCTTCAGCTACCTTGTAAGCCCCTTTTAAGTACTGGAAGGTTTCCCTGAATCCTTCTCTGAGCACAGCAGGTCCTCAGCCTTCCTCTGATCCCTGACCTAAAGAGACTATTTTTTACTCGAATGAGTTTTTTAGAGATTGGAACGTGTATCAAGTCAGTTCTGGTTTGCAACAGCATTTGGCACTTTAGTAAATAAGGTACTGCAAATCTGCTTAATTCTCTTTTTCTCTTGCTGAGGCAAAACCAGCATCAGAAGAAACTGTTCTGTTGGTATTGGTTCATTCAATGCTACTGGATATAATGTAGGTGACTTTATCTGATATTCAGGAACCACATTCAAGGCATGTATTACTCCAGCTGGAGAAAATGAATTCAATATAAAGCTATTGGAGTAGATGGTTCAGAGATAGATAAATATAGCTTCTGTATTGCTATATCAATCTCTTAATATATTGTTTAATTCATCTTTGTCCTCAACTGATTAATCTAGAGACAGGGCAGTGAAAATTAACTTCCCGTTATACTGCATTTGAACTCATTTGCAGCTTTAAGATTTGTTTAGTGACCTTAGATCAAGGACTTCATAAACTTTTGAAAGGAGCAAATAAGCAGCCACAGCTGAACATTTGAAGTGCCTGTGTCAAAAGTAACATGGGGTAGCATTTAGAACAGGGGACTACCACTCGTTTCATATGAACCAGAGTGTGATTGTCTCATTCTTCCCTATCTTCATTAATACACAGTGCTAATGATAGTTGAGCTGCATAGTGGGAAATAGTGAATAAATACACTTTGTCTAAAATTGTCATCCTTTGGTGGTTTAGAAACTGCTGTTATTCTTGTAGCCTCAAAATGTTTAGTGTTCAGCTTTGATTCAGATGAGTACTTGAGAGACGGGAACTAGATTAAACAACTGTAAGATGCTAGTATTGGCAAAATTACAATTCTCTGCTTTTATTAAGTACTTCAGAATATGTCCTTGTTGTCCTTGTACTGTCTACAAAATGCAGAGATTTACCTAGAGGGAAGATGATCTCCACAGAAGCTAGCCCATCCTCTCAGAGACTGATGGTAACTTCCAGGTAAGATATTCAAACACTGCAGTAATAGACCTGGTGTGCGTGGGAATCCATGGACAGGTCTTTCTCGGCTTCACCATACTCTGAATCTGGCCCTCGCTTCTGACAGGGCAGAAGAGAGGGAAAACAGAAGAATTCAGTTTAACTGAAAAGACCCTGTACAATCTGTAGAAAAGGGTTTGGGTAACATATCTCTTAGCAATTATTTTCTCCTTCTCATTTAATTTGCTGTAAACAAATAATTTTTTTTTTTTAATCTCATTAAGTGTGCATGTACATACTTGGCAAAATTTGCCTTATTTGAGACTAGCTGGAAACATGTAATTGCAGAATCCAGTCATGGATTCCAGACTTTTTCTGAATGAAAAAAATAAAATTGTGTCCTGAGTCAGAGAATATGGGATATTTCATTTGACAAATGTTGCTTCCTGCTTATTTTACAATTATAATAGTGGTGGACCAAGTCTTTCCTTTCTCAGGAAGTGGGAGAGAGCGTCTTAGTATTGTTCTTTATGGGAGCAATGGCACAGAAGCTTTAGAGCTGCACATTACACAAGGACAAGAACTGCTCACAGTACAGCAGAGCTGCTTTTGTGAGGCAAGGCTCAGGACAGACATTCTGAAATCAAAGCAGAAAACTGTAAATGAGGTCTGCAATGGAGATTCCCCTCCACTGTTCGCCACAGAGGAGAACCAAGTTCTTGTATATTTAAGTGTTATACAGGCATTTTGTGTATACTTTTAGTCAACTCTGAAGAAGCCTCTGATGCTTGTACACTAGATGGTCAACAGTTGGTAAGTCAAGCAGAAGATCAGATGCTTAGGAACAGGCTTCTAGATACAGTCAATTGTATGCATGATCACTTATATAGTATGTCTTTTTCCTATATATATAAGATGTTATATACTACAGGTATATCAATATATAATTCTGCATATTTCATTGATACCCCAGCTCTTACGCATTACATTTTCACATGTCAATAAATAGAAACAGAAGTGTGGAAGAGGATGTCTGCTATTCTGTCTGACTCTGCACTGAGGCACATTTAGAGTCTTCTACCAGGCAGCTGCAATACTTCAGTCGTAAATGGATTGTAAGAATATACAAGTTGGTCAGACCAAAGCTGCATCTGACTCAGAATTCTGTCACTGAATTGCCTACTGGGACGTGTTTGGGACAAGTCATGTGATTTGCAAAAAATGCCATGTATGTGCAAGACATGCATCAATTATACTCCTTTTGCTGTTTGCTCCCTGCTCCTGTCCATTAGTAGTTTAAATACTACAGCCTTGACTACCACCAGCTGAAGGGCACCAGGTTGCTTTCTACAAAGTAGTCAACACTAAAGAGTCTAATCCTTTTAAACTGTGCCAGTTCCACTTCCAAACCAAACATGCTCAGAATCATAGAACGATTTGGGTTTAAAGGGACCTTTAAAGGCCATTTAGTCCAATCCTCCTGCCATGGGCAGGGACATCTTCAACCAGACCAGGTTGCACGGAGCCCCATCCAGCCTGACCATATCCTTCAGTATGTCTCAGGATGCTCCCTAAATATTAAAGAGAGATCCTCAAAAACTTCTGACCTCAGTGACTGGCATTTCCTGACAACGTAACTGGTGTCCGGGGAGTACAGGGCTCAAATCATGGCTTGTAACATGCTATGATGACATTTCTCATTTGTGTGTGGGAATAGGAGCTCGCAGTTAATACGATATCAGGAATAGACTCTCAAAATCAGCATAGAACACATAGAAGTCAAAATAAGCAATCTGGCAAACAAGCAATGTTCTGGATCAGGCAGTTTGGTGATGAATGCTGGATAAACAGGAACCTACAAACTGGTTTTGCAGGTAGGTAAGCAAACACAGAGGGTAACACAGTTTAGCAGCATTTAGATTTAAATGTCATCCTGGTGTAAGTCTTAAGACCTTCCAGGCAGAAAACCCCCCATCTAACTATTGTGTGACAATTGTTCTTTTCTCTGAGATACCACTCTTAATAAGAACCACAGAAGTTTTTCAAATAGTTCTGGACAAAGAAACTCACACAATACTAAAATCAAGAGATATCAAGGAGATTGAAAGGTATTTTAAGAAAGCTATAGTATATTAAAGTCCTGCAAGTTTGCTAGAAACATAATTCATAGTACCACCAAAGGGAAAGAATAGTATTAACTTGTCCATTTTATATAAATCCTTAAGTTTGGAACAAACCCCGCACCTCTTTTATCAAGTTTAATTTATATTGTAAGATGAAATAAAAATTTTATGTTCTGTATGGAAGTAGAAAAGGTCCTTAGTGAATGATCTTAAATTATCTCCTATTCGAATGAGTTAATTTTACTGAGAGAGTTCTATCAAACCTTTAATTAGGCTTAAATTGTACATCTAAAAAGTTGGCAATTTGATAGTGACCTCCTCAAAGCACATTGATCCAAGTCAATGGAACAGGGAATGAAATGTTAAAAATAAAAAGCTTTTTCATTTTAGTAATGGGATTTTAGGTTTAGTGTGAAAGGCTGGGGCAAGCAACAACTATTAAAAAGATGACGTTTTTGTTTTTCCCCCTCTCAAAGAAGTTTTTAATGATAGAGGTTCAATTAGTTAATCTTTGTTTAGCACTTCAAGAAATGGACAGTGCTCTTCTGGACTTTTTCTGATTCTCAACAAATTTGACAACGGACTTTTCATTGACTTCTATGAGAGATGAACTACACAGCTCAACTCAGACTTCCTGATGCTAAGGAAGAGATTTTGATAAGCTCAAAGCTGTGAAGTAGATTTTCAAACACACTGATGTCTTAATTTCTCATTTGGTTCATGATGAACCCATAGTCTTTCAGAAATGTGACTTTTCAGTTTAATCTCCCATTCCTGTCAAAACTGCCTTTCTTAGTTCTTGATGTATATCTTTGGAGGAGTTGGACTCTATGATCCTTATGGGTCCCTTCCAACTCAGGACATTCCATGAATCTATTATGGTATCTGTATGCATCTGCATTAAAACATCCCTACCCAAAAGCTCTGAAGCTTCATTTACACGTCCATTTTCAGTGCGATTGAAAGTGCTGTGCCTCTTGCTGGTGACGTAACCAGGGGTTTTATAGTTTCTTTTAAAATGTGATGAAAATAGAGATATCCTGATTTCTGCAGAACCCCATAAATGTTGATGAAAGCTGCCATTTGAGATCTGCTGAACAAGACAATTTTTAGCCGACTTGGGTGGTTTTTGTCACACTACTGTACAAATATGTTATACTTGAGGTAAACATCCAATATAATCTGTTCAATACAGTTCCATTTACTAGTCACACTTAGAATTTCACCAAGGACTACATGCAAGCTTGTTTGAAAAGTTATTTTGTTTTTGTTTTTTTTTTTCTGTGAAACATTGTAGACATTACTTAGATTTCTCTTACTGAATTCTTTATTAAGCTGAATTCTGTTTTCTCTTTTTTCCCCTCCTTCAAATTGCCACAGAAAATTTACAAACCACACTCTCCATCTTATCCCAGTTATCTTGATTTCTCTATTTCAGCGTAGCAGAAGATGAGTACTCAGAACTCCAAGGTGTGTTATGTTGGGGTTTTTTTATAAAATATATTAAATAGTTTTCTAAAAAAATATCAATAGAGCATAGTGACATTAATTTTGTTCTTGATCTGCATTTCATGTTTGCCTACTCTATTTATGAGCATGAAATAAAAAATTTCTCAAATTAGAATTTTAGATTTTTGGTTATTTTAAGAAACTACATAGAATAGTTGTTAACATTGCTTACTTATTAATCTGGAATGACATAATTACAACTCCTTGAAAGAGCAGTGGGGGACTACTAATGCTTAAATTGGAATTTCAGGCCCTGGTGACTTGGCAGTAATGACTAGCTTTAGTCTTTTAGCAATTGTTTAAAGTTTATTTTAAATTTTTTATAAATATTTAAGATAGTTTAAAATTTCTACTGAAAAGTTTAAATCTGTAAGACTGTTTGGGGTGTTCAGATGCTGGTCTTTATTTTCAGTGCCCAGAGGTGTCGTCCTACTGGAGTCGTCCTACTGGAATGGGGTTGATATCCTGTGACCAGCTCTTTCCACTACCCAGTGCACATGGAGGAGACTGAAAGTATTTCAGTTTTCAGACTGATTAATTGGAGAGACCAAATTGTACAGTGGGCAAAGGACCTTGGAAGTCTGGAGCTCATATATCTCTTTCCATCCCTCCACCTTGGCTGTGATGCAGAGCTGGTAGAGATCAGCCACAGGGCCATTGGTAGACATCTGAATGGAAACAGTCTTTTTCTTCTCTCCTTCAGTGATGTTATTTCTTCCTCTTTTTCCTTTATTCTGTTGCAGCCTCAGAGAAACTGGGCTACCGATGAGATGACAGCAACGTTTCACAGCACATGATCAGGAGAAAAGAAAATATTTTTGAGGCTCAGGGTGAACTAAAGGGGCAACAGGGATGAACCCATGCACAGAAAATATTAAATAAGTATGTACAGAGGGTGTTCACCATAGGTGTTTTCCACAGGCCCAGTTCCCAAATCACCTGGACTGGTTTACCAGTACCAAGTTAATGTGTTATCTTAAGAGCAATAGCCTGCTGAGATAAGCAAACATAACACGCAGTATTTACATTTGCAGTCCTGAGTTTCCCATTAAAATGTTTGTAAGACACTGTAGAAATGTGGATGTGCTTACTGTGCAGATTTCCATAAAATTATTTCCATGCTCAGTTGGAATACTGTGTAAATTGACTGAAGGCATCAAGTGGGATCAAAAACGACATTAACATTTTATTTCTCAAAATGCAGCAAATAGGTTTCAATATTAAATTTGGGGGTTATTTTCTCTTTGGGGCACAAAGTAACATGGAATGGTTTTGAATTCTTTTGTTTCCAAATGTCCTTCAACTTGCTAATTTCCAGGGCCCCGCCACTGTTCAGTGTGATTCATTGCAGCGGTGAATAACGAATGCCACTAAAATAGTGAGATCGCCTGAGCTATTTCAGAAATTAATGGACTGACTGTGATATACTGGAGCCTCTTTCATGCATCTATAATTGGAGTGCCAATTTATTTCCAATCATTTCAAGCACTGTAATTATAGTGCATCATTGTTGCCTGCTTAACATTCATATGGGACACTACCACAATAATGCTGGCAGGAGGCCACATATTTTACTACTGAAATGAATGGTAAAAATGAGAGGTAATATACAAAGCAACAGAACTTTAAATTTTGTTTAGCGGTTTTGTTCTGGCTAAACAAATAATTCTGCTCATGGTAGAATGATATGGAAAAACCTTAATATAATTTCAATTAAAATATTTTCTGAGTGGACGATAAAGCAGTCAGGTAGGAATAAAAAATAAATCTAATGTTTTAAATAAAAATTCCATAGTCTTTAATATCCAAACAATTATTCACATCTCAGGTGGAGAAAAAAGTTGAATTATTTTCCAAGCAAAACAAAATGCAGCAAGATTTTTTACGTTGTTTATAGCAGTAAAATAAGGAATCATGAGGGCTGGAAGTGACCTAATGAAGTCTGTGGATTGAAGACCTCAAAGCAGTGTCATCTAGAGCAGATTTCTCAGGGCTATGTCTAATGAGGTCCATGGCCTAGAAGACTATAAAGCAGGATCAGACAAATCAGGTTTCTCAAAGCTGTGTCTAGTCTCCACACATGAACACTCCATAATTTCTTTGGACAACCTATTCCAGAGTTTGACAATGTGCGGAGTAAAACTTATTTTTGTTGTGTTGAAAGATTTTCTGAAACAGGATTTTCTGTAATTCAGTTTGTGTCTGTTGTCTTTTATCAGTTGCTTGGACACAACTGAGAGGAGTCTGGCTCCATCTTTACAGCCTCATAATAAATAGTGAAAAGATTCACAAGCAGGTATATCTGAACAATAAAGCTGATCAGGTCCAATATTTTCTACCCTTGTCATCCATACTACAGATAATCCCCAGAGTTTCCTAGCTGCAGTGTAGAGCAAAGCTACTAGTTGCCAGTTGGAGAAATCCTGGTGTGGGAAAGAACTGACTTGACTTTGAGACCTGCACCCCACAGACACTCCAGATGCAAGACAGAGGCCAAGTCTGGTTCCTGGGCACACAGAACAAGGTAAAAGCAGGTGTAGCCAAAAGCAATTAAGCAGCTGGTCACTAGCAATGCATTCTTATCCATATGCTTTTTCCATCTTGGTAGGATTTTTCTGTGTTGTTAAACACTTCCCTGAATCCGGTCTGATTTTATGTTCGGTGATTTTTTTCTGGATTTGAGAATAAGAGATAAAGCATCTATGAAAAAAAAAAAAATTCCGGCAAAAATCACCTTGCTCAAGACTGCAGTATGAAATTGTTGAGAAAGGAAGTGATGGAGTTAGGGTGCAAATTAAAATTCGGTTGCTGTGTCAGAGCAGTGAAGGAATTCCCTACCTGAGAGCATTGTAAAGTCTGAGAAAAACATCACCATTATCCAGAAAGGTCACCAAAAGAAGCCAATTAGAATTCTGGAAGGAATAAATCTTTAATAATGCCCTCCTTGGAAAGGTCAACTAGAACTCTGCATTGGTCTCTTATTCCCCAGAAGACATTGGCAGTATTTTACTTGATGTAAATTGTTATAACTCTGCAAAAGTTACTGAGAAATTGATCTCTGTGTCAGCTAAGGACAAACACCATTTTGCCAAACACAGGCAAACCTTGGCTGCATCAAAATCAAAATAATCATATGCTAAAGTAACTGGATTGTCTTCCACATATGCCACGTACTACTGTGCAATAATGAAGTCCTCCAGTATAAAAATGCTGTGTCAAAGAGGATCAAATTTAATTCATGAAATATTTTTTGAGTGCCCTGATGTGCTGCATGATATAAGGTGTAAAATGCTCAAGTTTTCCAAATGAAACTATTTCTCACCACGCATATGAGATTGAAAATAACTTTAAAAACCACAGGACAGTTTCAATGCTTCTCTTAAAATATGTGAGCATGCAGTGAGAACATTCTGTTGTGCCCAAAGCCAGAATATTCTATTTTAAGCCTGCAGGGAACCAGCTGGAGGAGATGAGAAAAGCAGTGACATGGGTGATTCCTTCAGGGACAGAGAACAATCACTCTAGAAGGCTTTTGATTGCTGAAGATAAGAAAAATGACAGTGTAAAACATAAAGCTGGAAAAGGTGGTGATGAGGAGATGGTGAGCAATGTGAGATGAGTAAAAGAGATGACTTGAAAACCATTAGAAAGATGATATCATAAAAAAATCTCTGTTCAAATAAATATTGGGACAGAAGTTCATAAAATGCAGATGAAGCAAAGAAGAAACAAAGATGATCACTTTTAGGAAATAAAGACTCATTTAAGGAGAGCACTTAAAATTGACTAGCCAGACCAAGACCAAATATATATGTTCTTGGATGTATTACAGAAATCTAAAAATAAAAAAGGTGAATCAGATAATATTTTATTGAAAGAAAATATTCATCTCCTTGATTCTTATGGTAGCTAGTGAGATACCAAATTTGCAAGATGTAAATACAGGAAAGAAAAAGCAAGTTGTACTGATGAGAGAACATCTCTGTACATTAAAGAAAACAGGGTTTCAGGAAGAATATTGTGAAATTGGCAGACAGGCATAATCACACGTGAAGGGTACAAACAGTAATTTTGCTCTGATCAGAGGTAGACATTTACACTTAGTACATTCAATATCTTCCCTCCAGCCTGCCCTGTGCAAGTGGGATGGTATGAGAATGCAGACTTGGGAACAGATTGAGACTTAGGCTTAAAAACAGATAAAGAAGGAGACAATTAACACAGAGATAGTTGATGGCTCCTGGTCAAAGACGAGAGAGTTTTCAGTGCTAGGACAAGTCTATCTATTTGAATAGCAGCTATGCCACTGGGGTCTTCACAGACTGCATCAGTGTAGTCATGAGGGCATGAGAGAGAGTTCAGGGCCTCGGTGCAAGCAGCTGGCAGAGAGGGCAGAGCAGCCAGCAGAGTGCAGTCCCATCTGCCAGGCATCAAATACAAGAAAATAAACTACATAAAAATGTCCCATGATGTGGGCAACTGATGTATCCTGGGGAGTAGGCTAATGCTATTTTTTTAGATGGTGATCCCAGGTCACATGTATGAATACCTATACATAGACACGGTGAATTAGTAGCCAAGAATGGGGTAATAAACCATAATATAAATTAAATGACTTTCTAGTGCAGCTCAGAAAAGAATATTCACTAATCAAGCATATAATTACTGAGCTTCTATGCTTTTTACATGGTCAGTCAGTTAATGGTTGTGTAGCAGCAAAGGCAAGAAGCATTTTATCAAAACCTATCTGAAATGTGCAAAGGCATTTGTTTAACAAATGATACTAAAGCAGATAAAACCTTTACACGGTAGCAGTTTTGTCTATTTGTTTTGCCAGCTGTTTATCAACAATTTTGTTCACGTGCTGACCTAGGGAATTAAAGAATGGCTGGTGTGGAATGAAAGCAAAAGAAAGCCTCCTTTGCAGATTTGCTGTAAAAATAAGTCTTGCTCAAAAATGCTTTTGAGTTTCTTCTGACACAGTTATAAAAAAATCAAAAGCATTTTTTAATTAGGAAAAAGTGTCGGAGATCAGAGGTAGCCATTTTCCAGGCAGGTTAGCAGCTCTACTGAAATATGCTACAGTGGCAGCATATAAACTGATACAAACTCATAAATAACTACCAGCGTATAACTCAGCTACATCGTAGACTTGGGACTAGGATGCACGGCTACACTGCCTAAACATGCATAAATAACACATTTCATCTCCCACCACTAGCCTTGAGTCTGAGTAAGAAACATGAGTAGGTAACATACAGATCCCTACTATTTCTCAACAGCTTTGAAGACTTCAGTGTTTGCATTTTCGTTATTCCCTTCCCCCCCATCCCCACTCCCCAAAATCACAAGACCTGGAAAAATCCATTAGCGACACTGAAATGGAATATTTTCATGTGATCAAGGGCTCCTAAAGTTTACAACTTTAAAGAAAAAAATCCAGATACCCTCAGAGCTATTACACTGAAATATGTTCATTGCAACTGAGTAGACAGAGAAGTCCTATGAAGCCAACATATTCCAGGCAAAACTGGAGCAGTCTTGAAACGTTTGATCTCAGGAATAGCACCCTCTAAATAGCTCACACCTACACACCATGTCACAGTTAGCGTATGTTCTGCTTAACTCTCTATCCACACAGGCTGTTTTCTCCTTAAACAGAGATTGTTTGACAATGAAAAGGAATCAGATAAGGAGACCCTTAATTAGTTAAAGTGCAACCCCAGGGCACTGGCTATGTAAACAACTGTCTCATGGTCATAGGATCTGAATATTGCTTTTATCTAAAATGTATTGCAACAAGAAAATTTATTTATCTCAAATACCTGGACTCTCTGGCTACCTATCTACTAATACAATAAATATGCTAAGGATTGTTTTCTAGTGATAAGGACTACTGGCATGAACACAATGTTAAAACCTTTCAGCCTCAATTACCTGATGCCTGCATCCAAACTGCCTATTGAGAGTGATCCCTGGTGCGTGCTAACTTCTGAACACTTCCCAGAAATTGCTCAGGTGGGCACTAACCAGGCTGGGGCCAAAAGTATGGCCAGGGATTGCTATAGCAGCTTACCTGCAGAGATGATTGAATTCCAGTCCCTGAGGATACTTTCTGGTGCTGTTTATCAGTCTAAATTTAGCATAAATGTAATTTATCAATATAAATGTAACCTCTGTTTTGGACAGGTAGTCTGGGTTTTATTGTTGATTCTTTTCTTGTGAAACCATAGTCTGCTAGGAAAGCATGGCAATGGACAAACTAGAGTTGAAAACAACTGAAGATGCTAAAAAAAAAAATAAAAATCCAACTTTCTAAGAATTTCGGGGCAAAAAACCCCACATTTTTATTCAAACCCTGATAGATAGTTTCTTTGTTTAAACAAAACAAGTATAACAATTCCATGAATTCTGCACACTTATGAAAAGCCCACTAGAAATAAAGCAGAACAACAGTCTTGGCCTCCCCCGTCTTATAGGGTAAAAAAATAAATCATAATCATATTATAATATTTGCATATAGCATTTACCATGCAGTGCGTTCTGGACTAAATGCTGGGACATCCAAAGAGTATGAGCCAAGCAATCTAAGGCTTATATAATTCATTAAGACCCTCAATTGAAGATTGCTCAGAGTTTATCATGTCACTGGGAACATTTTTTTCTGTTCCTCAGAAGTGATGCGCTACATATTTATACAGCAAAATTACTGCTATCTTAAAGCATCTCAGTGCTTTCAGAGTGGATGCACTCAATATCTTAATAATTGGACTAAATATATGGATTGCCTCACTTTTTTTTTTTTTTTTTGTTTAAACTCAAAAAGATTAAAATTGAGGTCTCCAAAGGCATGTCAGTACATAACTCCTAAAGGAGTCAGACACTTAACCACTACTTTTTTCAACTGGGAATGAAGAGCTAAAATAACAGTTACTGACTATGATCTCTTTCTGAATGTTGAAGAATCATCAGCTGACAATCAAACTGACAAACTTGAGACAATGTGCCTATCAGCAGTGGGGTGAAGCAGCTCAAAAGGAGCACTGTTGTCTAGGCGGTGGTAAATCTTTCCCCCACTACACGTGTTTCTGATCACATGACATAAATGTCTTGCCTTGAAAGCTCATTTTTAATTAAACTTTGTATTATAGTGTTGCCTGGGAGCATAATATTGAGCATAAATATCAACTTATGGAATTGTTCTCAAGCTAGATATGTTTTAAATATAAAGACTTGTTGGTGTAATGAGAAAGCTCACTCACTAAACATCCCCATTATTCACGTACAAAATCGGTGTTTTGAGTGTTGCAGTCTCAGTTCCCATAAGACTGTGGAAATTCCAGCTTTCAATGCTATAGATTTTTCCCTAGAAAACTGAACTGTGTCATATGGTTTTCAGCCCAGCAGCACCTGAGGAGTATACAAAGGCAGAAAAAGTAATTTAATGTACTGTGACTTATTTAATTTGTTCTAATGTTAACATGATCATTTATTTTATGTTCCTTCCAAGCCTGTTACATTTTCCTTAACGTAAGTCAGAGATGTACTTGTTAATGCTTCAGCAGTGCTTTTGTTACTGCTGCTTCAGGGGAGAGAAGAAAATTTTGATTCTTCTTGGAGCATATTTGGAATATTTGTCAGTTCCCCAAGTTGGTCGGCAGGAGTGGAATTGGGCCAGCAGTTGAAGTCACAGTTTTCTAAATATTTAGGTACTGAAAAGAGCAAGCAAGCATGCAGTAAAATTTGCACATGGGTCAAAATATAATAGGGTCCAAACTCACAAGCAGATGAAGAAATCTGACAGCTGACGAGGACTGTGACAATCTCGAAACAGAATACTTCTCAGGGAATGTCTAAGGTAGGTAAAAGGAATAGCTGAAGGAAGGAGAATATCTGAAATAGAACCCATGGGGGTTTTGATATGTTACACTCTTCTCTACACAGGAGTTAAGATACTACTGACATCTGAGAAGCAAGTTTGGTGCCTTTTGTCGTATGCCCTTTTTGCTACTTCCACTTCTTTTACCTGTCAGTTCAAGTCAACAAATAACTTTGGTATTGATAAGGCCAACTGTTGCAAAAGGCAATATCTACTGTACAAAAACAGTCCCATGCTGCGGTGGTTCGGACCACCTTCGGGGTGAGTGACAGCAAGTGGGCGGACTTCCCTGCACAGGACTCTGCCTCTGAAGGCGGGCCTAAGGATAAGACTGAAGTTTAACATCTCCACCCACTGGGTGTCACGCATAGCTTCATCTCCTCCCACAGTTCTGGAAGTTTCTCTGCTATTCGGTTGTCTATTGGTTAATAAGTTTATGGTTAATCATAATTGCCTATGTAATTTAGTTCTGGAAGGTTCTCTTCAGCTATGTTTATGATTGGTTAATTCAAATCTGTTCCTCCCCTAAGTTCTTGTGATTGGTTACCTGTCATCCCTCATCATTCCCCTATTGGTTTGTTCCCTTTTTCCTCCCTCTATCCCTTTGACTATAAATCCGAGAGGATCTGCCTCTCGGGGAGAGTTACTAGTTATTGTTATTATTATCATGGGCTTCTTGTGGTTTCCCTTCTTGTCCTGTGTTTCTTCTGTCCACCTGGGCAGGGAAATAAAGGCTTGTAATTAGAACCATCAAGATGCCACTCTCTCACTCTTCATCTCCACCTGTTGCCTGGCAACACCTTGACCAGCCTGCTCCTGAGAGCTCGTGGCAGACGCTCCCTGGGGATACACACGCCCCAGGGAGCCTCCACCGGAACTCGTGCTTCTACCGCTGCTTTGTCTCACCGCCGCAGCACCTGAAGCCTGCAACGCACCGGGCCACCGGACGGCTACCGGTCAGAGCATGTTTCAGTCCCAGCCAAGGACGTTTAATTTTTCAGGTTGGAAAAGACCTCCAAGGTCATCAAGTCCAACCATTAGCTCAGCACCACCATAGTTACCACTAAACCATGACCCCAAATGCCATATTTAAAAGCTTCAAGGTAATGATACACCCACTCTCATCTACACCCTCTCTTCATGAAGACTCTGTCTTCCCTCGTCTTTTCAGTCTCGAGTAGAGCATGGTGGGTTATTCTGCCCACGGATCGCCATTGGAGCAGGCTGTTAACTGGCTCTAGCAGCACTAAGATTTGGCATGGCTCTGGCACATCTCCACGGAAACCAACATGTCAGTTCTTGTCTGTGCCAAGTTTGAACTTGGGGTCCTTGGTACAGAGTTAGGCAGCCAGTCTCTCCTGACCGGGGGTCCATCTCTTATTTGTTGTTCTTTTTTATAGTTGCTAGATTTATTTGTTAATTATTATGTAAATTGTGCGAATTGTTTGGAAATAGCTTGTTTTCCTTTTTTATAGCTCATTTAAGTTAAGCTTCTGGAAGCAGTATACAGGAACAATGATAAACAGACTTTAACTGCAGTTTCCTTAGATGGTTCCTTTAATGGGCTCATAAATACAGTTGCTGGTTGTTTATTCTTCCATTAGCAGGATCTATGGTTTAACAAAAAAAATCCAGTGGATCTGGAAATATCTGTATTTCCTTTTGTAATAGTTACAGAAAATTTAGGTTCAGATGAACTCCAGGCCAATAATCCTCAAATTTGAGCTCATAATGCCACATGAAGTCTTGAGTTTGGAAGTGAAAATGGAGATGACATAATGTTTTCTCCTTGCCTTATGGTGAAGCCTGGCAGAGAGTAGCAGAAGAAATCAGGGAGAGGTTTGTCAAGCTGTCTGAGACCCAGATGATGGGTGAGATCTGATGCTCCATCATATCTGTCTATCTCTCTATTTCTCTATATATCTATATTTATCATATATGTTGCCACCTATCTTCCTTGTTTCTCTTTGTTACATAATTTTAAAGGAAGATAAATAACTCATCATTCATTTTCATGAATGTAGGAATTTATGACCAGTATTAATGAGCACATTTCCAAAATATGACATTTCCTTGTAAACAGGATGACAACTGCTGTGTACGATTAAATGCCATGTTAATAATAGGTGGTGCCCGTTTCACTTTGAAGGAAAGGTGAATTTATCCATTTCTGTGTGGATGAGAAGGGAACTTACTCTGAGACAGACATTAATACATTAAGCCTTGGGGCCACCCTGTAAAGCAAAAGCTTCTGAACTCTTTTACTCACTTTAAAGCTGAGTTCACAAATTGCTGTCCTTGAGGGTGGAAGGAAAGATAATAAAATTTGAAGAAAAGTAGAGTAGAGTTTGTCTGACTACTTCTTTAATTGAAGCTTTTGGTGTGCGAGCACCTCCTGTCATCATTATGTATATGTGCCCAGTAGCACAAGATCTGCTGCCCTTCTGTGCCTAGAAACGTTTTAGCTATGAAAGAAAAAGTACATCACATTTTAGGATAATCACTGACTTTTTCATTTTTAGCTTCCACTGTTTCCTTTCTCGTTTGTGGCCTCCGGATTTCTGTGAAGAAGGTCCTTGCATAGCATCTTTAAGCTTTGATGTGAACTACTGCCTTGCTCCCCAAGAGCCAGGTGTCTCATTTCTCTTCTGAGAATGGAAGCAAAGCTACAGGCTCTCTTGTTGCATCACAGAATAGAACAGAATAATAGAATCATCAAGGTTGGAAAAGACCTCTAAGTTCATGGAGTTCAACTGTCAACCCAGCACTGCCGTGTTCATCCCTAAACCATGTCCCCAGCTGTCACATCCACACACGTTTCAAACACTTTCAGAGACTGCACTCCACCACTTCCCTGGGTCGACAGGCCCACTGCCTCCCTGTCCTTCCAGTGAGGAAATTTTTCTTAATATCTAATCTAAACCCTCCTTGGTGCAACTTGCAGCCATTTAAGCTGAAGAAGGGTAGATTTAGATGAGATATTAGGAAGAAATTATTTTCTATAAGGGTGGTGAGGCATTGGTGAGGTTGCCCAGAGACATTGTAGACTTCCCCTCCTTGCAGGTGTTCAAGGTCAGGCTCGATGGGGCTCTGAGCAACCTGGTCTAGGGGAAAGTGTCCCTGCCCAGAAAAGGGGGATGGAACTAGATGATCCTTAAGGTCCCTGAGAACTGAAACCATTCTGTGATTCTATGATATGATTCCTCATTATTCATCACCAATCATTATTTAGTACCTCCGAAAGTCTACACCTTTAGGATGGTGGAGAGATCCTCCTACACCTCTCACAAATAATGAGAACTCCTCCTACATTTCTTCATATTCTCAGTGCAAGATCACATTCATACTAAGTGTAGTATGTGAGATCTCATGTTAATGAATCACAGGAATGTGTTGGAAAACAAATTTCCCTAAATATGGTTATTTTAAACTCTCACAACAGCTAGACCAATGAAAATCTCTCTCATTTTTTTCTTCTTTTCATTTTGCAAAATTATTCACTTTCTGTAACTATTTTATAAATGTATTTTGAGAGGTATAATTACATATCTGTCCATATCCAGGTGGTTTTTTGCAATTTGCTGTTAATACATTCTCCTCAGTATATGCAGCATGCAATGAAGATCGCCTTAGTGAATGTCTGTAGTTTTCTGAGTTTTCTTTCTTCTTAAGGTGCTAAAGTGAATATGTGAAATACTGCATATTCTGTAGCACTGGCAGAACATCAGACAATACAGAGGAAAAATGTCATTGACTTGGAAGAATTGGGGTTGTTCAGCCTGGAGAACAGAAGACTCTGGGGACACCTTCACTGTGGCCTTTCGCTACTTTAAGGTGGCTTATAAAAATGATGGATACAAACTTTTCAGCAGGGCCTGTAGTGACAGGACAAGGGGTCATGGTTTCAAACTAGAGGAGGGTAGATTTAGATTAGATATGAGAAAGAAATTTTTTACAATAACTGTGGTGAAACCTTGGCACAGGCTGCTCAGAAGGACGGTAGATGCCCTGTCCCTGGAAACAGTGAGGAACAGGTTGAACAGGGCTCTGACTAACCTGATCTGGTAGTGCTTCTTTACCTCAGCTGTCAATTCCCTGTCTCTCTCTTATTAATTGCTTTATTGCCTGTAAACAAGTTTAATTTTAAAAAGCTTGTTCTTTCACTGTAAAGATTGCTACAAAATCAGTTAATGAAGAAAATACTGTTTCCAGGTTTGATGACAAGATTACCTCTATCCAGACATAAGGGTTAATCCATTTTTGCTGTTTTTTTTTCTTACCAGGAAAGAATGGGAGATGGAGAATAGAAAGACAATGGTAAGCAGCTGGGTTCTGTGTACAAAACACAATGACAAAAACTCGTCTTACTTTCTGAAAGCTCTCACAGCTGCTAGAACCAGCTGCTTTGCTATCAGAGCCACATAGATTAAACAACAGCCAACAGTATTATTTGAAGCTATTGAAAATATTTAAATTCCCAGATTATCTCTGAAAGGTGTCACTAATATATTTGGGGAACCATCCTGCCCACATGGGTTGTTTCTTTTTTAAAGAGGAGAAGGATCATTGGTATTTAGAAGGCTTTCCCCACTTTTATTTTAATCAGTTGTTTTTACAGCAAGTCACAAAACTGGACTTTCGGCACCTTAGAAGAAGTCTGCCTAATGAATATGAAGGGATTGGAGGACAAGAGAGATCTTTAAGTTAAGTTAAGTAAATTATTCTGACCTGAGGAATTACCTAGACAAGTCATTCACTTCTCTTCTACTGTGTTCCTCTTATATCCGTTGGCACTGTGAAGTCTTTGTGCAAAGAGAGAGATTCTTGCTGTGTGTTCATAAAGTGTCAGATCCAGCAGGCCCTTAACTGTGACTGGGGACTCTGGAAGCTGTATTAATTTCAATAATAATAATAATAATAATAATAACAACTTCAAACCAGTAATTATTCAGTTCCTATGGAAGAGAGTAAGTGTGGAGGAGGAACAAAAGAGGTTTTTCCACTGGGTTTGCACACATCTGGGAAATGCAGGTCCATGCTGTGGAAGACAACTTGAACAATTACTGCTGCTTGATTGCCCCAGCATAAAGAGTGGGTTGAAGAAAGAATGAGTGAAGACTTTACCCTGGTTACTTCAGAGTTCCACCAGAATTCTGACTGTTTGTTATGTGTAAACATAACCATTGTACATCTCAAGGAAAGGGCTGTTTGCAGTGTTTCTCTTTGGAAAATTGTGGATCATAATCTTCCCATAGGAGAGATTCCATTGCTGACCATATAGTGGCTTTGAGCACTTGGATATTGGCACTCCCTCAATTTGGAGGAAGTCCAGGCATCTCTAAGAGTGTTCAAGGAGGAATTTTTTCATGTATGAAAAAATCCCATGACAAACATAATTTTCGAAACACCTCTTGTTAGGGCTGTGGGGTAATAACCCAGCAAGGGATCCTTTTTAGACTGACATCTGATGAATTGATGGCACACACTTCCCTGTCAGTTCTAAGACACTGTCATGCCACGCTTCTGTCTGTGTGGCTTTTGGGCAATCTGTTGATTAGCTCACACCACCCCATATTTGCCATGAAAGGAAAGACTTCTTTTTAAAACCTGGCTGATGTATTCAACACCATTCTACTGATGCTGCATTTTCCAGCAGCAAGAGCATCAGCAGAGATTGGGTGCATAAGCTTTGTAAAATAACAAAATCCTTGCACAGTGCTGGGATAAAATCAGGCTAACAGATGTCATCATTACTGACAATCAAGAAAATTGAACCAGTGCTCAAGCATCTGTGTGAGGGTGGCATTACCTGACACAGAGAAAAAAAATTACCCTTCCATCATCAGGGAATCAATCCAAGGACTATGTCTTTGGATGTAATTTGCATAAGCTTCAACTTAGAAAGGGCAAAGGAAAAAGATTGTTTTATTAGCAAAAGGCTGGGTGGTATTAATCTGACAACTGAGGGGAATTCTTAAACACAGAGCTTTAATATGGGCAGAAGGAATCAGAATCAGATGAAAGGTTATTTAGTGAAGAGAAAAATTTGTCCTACAGCTGCAACTAAGTTAACTGGAGTTTCTTTCTAACAAATTATGATCTATATCTTTACCGGGGGGTTATTTTAACAAGGATGTTTTATAAAAATGATGTTTAGAGTTGATCATTCAAACCTCAGTCTCTCGCTTGGTGGTTTCTGTGTAGTGTTTCTGCACCACACTTAAAAAGCCAGACATCCAAACACCTCTGCTTGTAGGGGAAATACAAAGCTTATATCACCCTAGGGCTTTCCCTGGGGTTTTGCATTTCTCCCAAGATGAAAAACTTCAAAGTATCTTAATTCTCTTTCTTGCTGTGTACCATGAAAATGTGCCTCAGACTACTGAAGTGAGAAGAGCCATTTTTTCAGAGAGCTTCATGAAAACTGTCCAGCTGATAAAGGTGTTTTGTATATCTTCATGAACTTGAAAGATTAAGAAGAACATTGCCTTCCTAATTTTTAACTCCTGTGTACCCAAATCTATATTTAACCAATCTATCCCCACGCTACAGCCTGTGCATGAATTCTAAGTGCAGGACACCTGGAGGAAGGTATCTAGGATTTGCTGGCAAATACTTGAAGGTGGAGAAACTATCACTGCTTCTGGTGATCAGCCTCGCTATGAAAAAGTTGTGTGCAATCAGTAATATGGCTATACTTGATATAATCTTCCTGCAGAATCAGAAAGCTCTTTAGTCACTGATACCTAGATCAGTCTCTTCCAACATGTCTAAGGCATCTTTGCCTAGGTTACACAGGTTTTCTGTATCCCTTTTCTGTAAACAGTATAAATTTCTGTTGCATGTTTGAACAGGCAGAGTACAGAGCTACTGACTTTTTTTATTTTACAACCCATCGTAGTAGCATCTGCTCTCTCTCATCCTGGTTGCTTCTGTCTTTATACATACAAGAAAATAGATTTCCCTTTTTCCTTATAGACTTCTATGGGTTCATGGAGACCTGCAAGCAGGTCTCCCACCCTATCAACCCTCTCCAAATCACTGTTTTTCAAGTTTAGAGATACGTTCCTTTATAGATATGGTTTACATAACACAAATCCAGCAGAGTCCTTCCAGAACCACCCGCATTGGGTGACGATGGCTTTTTATTGACAACTCTTTTGTCCATCAGCCATTCTTTTAATATTTGCATCAGTGATATTTTGCAGTTAGTTTTCCATCTGAAGTCAAAAAGCTTAATAAATCTAAGTACATTATGAGCTGCACAAACATGATGAAGTCAAATAGGAAATTAAATGTGTTTTATGAGCTGTTCTTATAAATCTGTATGGACTGGTGTTAATTATAGTTCTACATTTAATTTTCATTAATTGAATCCCATATCAACTTTAGGATTTCTCTGCTGGAGAGTGAAATCAGATTAACTGCTCTGTAGTTACCTAGATTATCCCCTTTTCCTCTTTATCACTAGGAAGTAAGTCTTACTCTGCAATAATGTATATTAAGATGTATTTTTAGCAACCATCAGAATTCTTGGAAATTCCTTGCAGAACTCCTGTCTGTAAGTTGCTTCAGACTCAAGTTATTGGAAAACTTCAAATATTTAACAAGTTGATTCCCCAGACTGCCTGAAGGCTGCTCTGTTCTTTGCCCAACATGACACCCGGCTCCCTTGGTGTACAAGTGTTTTCTCACCTCCGCCTGGCAGGCTGCTCTCAGGTGACCTTTCTCTTTGGCTGTCTGCCTAGAAACATCGGTGGGACGCCAGCCAGTGGGTGAGCCAGGCAGTTGCCTTGCGGGTGGGACTAGTGTAAGCTCCTTGGATGGTTCCCTAAGGAATCAGCTCTCTGGGAAGGGACTGTTCTATTTTCCAGGAGAGAAAACTCGCAACACCAAATTAAATGCCAATTAGCCCTAATTTTTCACCCAATACAAAATGTGTTTTTCTGGTCAGATAGTGGTACATTTCTTTAAAAAACAGACAGACAAGAAAAAAAAAAGGAAACTTTTACTTTCACATCAAGAGCATAAGATGATAAAACATAATAAGCAGAAAAACTTAATCAAGAACGGAAAGTGTCTGCGATTGTGACCCTCGGCAGAAGCTGTAAGATGTCAGATCCAGAGGGCCAGAACCCTGTCATTGACTTGCAGTATTATTTCACACATTACTTGAAATTTTTTCTACTTAATAGGCAATCTGTCAGGAGAAAAAAAAAAAAAAAAAAGGTTGACATTCAAGCAATCTCTCTTTTGTCTCCTAAATCCATTAGCAAGAAATGGAAGGAAATACTGGATTTCTGTACGTAGCAATTTTGGATAAAACTGAAAGAACAAACACAACAAACAGCAGTCATCTAAAATGCACAGTTTTACCTGTATCAAGTGACTGGAATTCCTTTTGAAGAATTTAAATAAATCCGGAATGTTTTCGGTCTGATTATATGCAATACATAAAGTTTCTGGAGCATGTTAAAAAATGAAACGCCAGTGGTTTTTTCTGAATACATATTCATGCATTTTGTAAAGGAAGGAAGCATCATTAAATATATTTTGCAGGATTTCAAATGGTAGGAAATGAAATGCTATGATGCGTGAACGGCACAACAATAATCTCTGTACTGCTGAACTGTGAGCTATGATGGCAAAGCGTGCTGATGATCCATCCAGTAGAATCTACGAGAAGTGTCTTGGCAGAGGACAGAGCTCTGAGCTTTACCTGAGGAAAGTTGTTGTGTTTTACTTTGTTCTGTTTGATGGAGAGAAAAAAACCCAGACTCCAGAGAGTCAGTTCAACGCTTTTGTTTACTGACTGAACATTGAGACAAAAGTTTTCCCTGCCATGCAGTCATCTCTTATTACCAGCCCAGAAGACAAGAATAAAACAAAGGGCAAAGCAAATGGTACAGATGAGAGCTGATAGAGGAAGACAAATACCAAGAAAAGTAATAATAGTAATGATGCCAAAAAAGGAATGGAGAATACAGGAGCAGCTGAACATAAATAAGAGAACAAAGAAAGTAGGATAATGGAAAAGAAAGAATTATTGGAAGAAAGACAGACACTGGGATGTATTGGAAATTCTGCTCAAGTAATGCTTAAACTCACACCGTTATGTTGAGGAACAGCTGTATAATACTTCTGGGCCAGGAGCTGACAAACTTAATACTATACCTGCCAGTGTGGGTTCATCTACAGAGATAAATGGAACAGATTCAGCTTCAATGCACAGTTATTAGTGTATTTGTCCTTTGGGTAAAGGTAATAATTTTACATTTGTCTCATGCCTGTTGTAATTCTTAGATCTGCAACCAAATTTCTGCATGTCACTGGGTGACTGACATGACCTATTTTTAAATGTTGAGGACAAACACACACTTGAAAATATTCTTAAACATCCTAATGACTGTGGTTGGCTTTCTTTTCCTCTGTTTTTTCTTACTGTAGCTGCAGACCTTATGTGAATCCAGATGAGTAGATTAATTTTGGGAATACACAGCTCAGGCTTCCCTTGAGCGCCTGGTGGTGTTTTGTTTTGGCCATTAGTGACATCCTCCAGTAAATAGCTCAAGTGCTGGTTTAGCCAGTGATGCCTTGTTTATCTCAGATTTGCTTCTTGCCCATTTATTTGTTGAACTGGTGCTTTCAGCCTCCTTCTGCCTTTGAAGGGCGGTCCTAAGCCCCAGTGAATTGGCTCATGTTCACTCTTGCTGATCCCACACGGCATGCTACCAATTTTGTAGCATTTTGAATCTCCCTTTCTGTTACTGTGAAACTTGGCTGAGCAGTTACATGTATCCTATTTAATAGTCAGCTGCATGGTGTGTCCCAGCATGCAGAACAGACCTTTGGTCAACTAGCAGAGTCATGAGCTGTGTACAATACTCTGCAGATACCGTCTCTCCATTATCCCAACTTTGTTAGATGATAAACCTCTAGTGTTTTGGTTTTGGTTTTATTTCTTCTGAGTTTTCTGTGGTTTTTTGTGTGTGCAGATGTGAACAATCCTTCAGTTCTAACATTATTGAATATCTGAATATCTCTGATTTTAATGTTTCGTTTATTAACTTTAATATTGGCCAGTGAGGTAGGGCATAGTAGCAAGAGAGAGCCATAGCTATAAGAATGATCATGTTTTGGAGAATTTGTGTCAGTAAGTTAAACTGTGCATTGAGCATATTCCCAAAAAACATATTCTCAAATTTCAGTGATATACCACATATGTCTCATGAGGGAGAAGATAAAAAATAGGTCTGAATATCAAATAATTTGAGTGCTTGAAGGATGTGCCTTGGCACACAGTCAGTTTGGCGTATTCAATGTAAATATAACTCAGACCTCTAACATTTCAGCTGGCCAGCAGTGCAGCAGTGAAACAGCTCCTGTAGTACTTGAAGATCAGGTGATCACTCAGTCAGAGAATCACAGGGTATCTAGTAGGAAGTGGCCTCTGGTCTCAAGCCAGCCACACTGCCCAAAGCAAGACCAGCTAAGAGCAGTCTTCTCAGGGCACTTTCAAACTACAATGTGCACTTCTACAGGGATGGACGCTTCATTCTCCCCTTTTTGGGTCTTTTTCATAAATTTGACTATGCTCGTGAAGAGGTGGGGAGTTTTTTTGTCCCCAGTAGCTATTAAGTGTTTAGGATGTTGCAGCTTGTGTTCACTGCCTTTTGTGATATTGCTATGCTCCTCTGAGAAACAAGAGAAGCTCCATTGGTGCTGCACCCTCTCAGTAGGTAGCTGTAACCCTCTGCAATAACACAGCAAAAAGGGTCTCCATAAACCTTTTCCAGGCTGAATAAACCCACCTCCTGCAGTTTCTCCTTTCTTCCATGTGTTCAAGCTTACTGATTGTCTTCATCTCCCTGTGCTGGACTTGCTGGACCTGTATATTGATGTCAATTGGCTTCAGTGTTCCTGGGTGCCTCCAAATAATTGGCACAGGCATGGAGCTCATGTCACTAAAATACCCAAGGTCACTGAGTTTCTAGAAAAACATACGGGTTGTAACTGGGAACGTATGTGAAAAAATGATTCCAGAGAAATACTGTCTTATACTCAAAATTGCAGAAGTTCCCAAATTTGTAACCCAAGTATGTAAACCAAATGTCTCTCAGCTTTTGTCCCTTCATACATCCTGCTGTGATAGACATGGTCAGGTTACTCTTTCAGTGGACTTGGAAACAAGTATAGTGGTCTTATTTTTCAATGCCTTATAATATTTTAATATTTCACTGGGAAAAATGAATGTTTTCATAGCATCCACTGTTCCATTCCAGGGTCAGCACTGAGCTCAGTCTTAATGTTGTGTTTCTCTGTATCGTTTTAAGGGTTCCCACTGAATAGTGAATAATGTTCAATCAAATTGCAATGAGAATCAAACAATTGTTCTATTTGCACACAAGGTCAATGTTCGTTGTTGTCAGGGTGAGATCAGGGAAACGAGGTCACAGCTCCTCAGGCCATGCTTGGGTGTTCTAAGTCAAAGTCCATCTACGTGGATTATTTCATCTGAGTTGCATTTATTGCAGTGTCACTGTGATGTGCCAAAGGGGTCTCTGTGGCAGCGATGCTGAGTTTATCCCACTAATGATCAGCTTGTGGAGTTCTGCTACATTTACTCTATCACAAATAACAGTGATGTCAATACTGAAGTAAAAATTGAAGGTTTTGTCACTCTATGCCTCTATTCTGTTCTCAGTTTTATCGCTGTAAACCAGGAGGAATTTAAGTAACACCAAGTAACTATAAATAAGCTGGTAGCATGATCTCTACACTTTTTGTCCTGCTTGTGAGCTGTTTAGCTCAGCATATCCACTTTAGGAAGCAGAAGTCTTGAGATATCTGATGGTGAGGTGGGATATAGCATTTTGTACTTGACAGATGACTGATCTATCAAACATGACAAAAAGTTGAAGAGAAGCAGATTCAAGTTTTCTTTTCAAGACATTTTTTTTTCTTTTTTATGGTCAGACAATCCAAGGCTGTTCCTGATCTCTTTGCTTGTTTGTGAAGTGGGTTGTGTGACTGTAGATGAGACAGTGTTGAGGAGAAACATGGTTTCTTTATAGGGCAAATCAACAGGTGAACTATGGAAGCAACCTTTTGTAAGACTGAGAGTTAGACTGGGACAAATGTATTTCAGGAATGCTCTGGCATTTTTGTAATGCTGATGATTGTATTCCAGTGCCTAGCTCTTTCCTGGACAGTTTTTTATAGTTACAGCCTTTTGACTGATATGGAGTCTTATGCAATTGCATTGTGTCCTCAGTTCTGGACCCTGACTGAGACCAGCAAGATTTCATTCTAAAGGCATAACAGAACAACGAACTTGTCTGTCACTGTGGTTGTCCAGGGCAATGGGATGGGGAGCTCTGTGGGGCATCTCCTTACAGAGTGCAGAGTCATTTGTAAGAAGAACCTGGACAAAGGTTCCAAAAGAGGACTCTCCTAAGTTTCTTCAGCTTTGCAATGCACTAGGGCATAATCCAAACAAAAAATAAGTTCTTAAACCATGGATTTAAATGATGTATCTATACATGTTGCATGGAAACCATGTGGTAAAAAAAGGGAAACTAGCCAGAACTCCCCCCTCCCTTTTTTTTTTTTTTTTACCATGAGTACCTAAACCCTAGATCATATCCTTCAGATAACATTAATTCTTCCTGTATTTCGCCTCATAGTGCAGGTTTGCTAGAGCTGTAGCAGAGCAATTTGGCTACATACAATTTGGGGGGGCAAGAGCTGCCCTCCAAGGCCATCTGCAAACTGCTTAAATTAAGAAAGGTTAATCCATTTATAGAAATGTGAAATGGAAACATAATTTTAATGTACTTTGTGATATGAAGCAAGTGAGCCTAGATCTTTAGCTTTGCTGTTACCTAGAAGAAATAAATTCAGCAAAACCTGAAATCCAACTTCCATATATATTGCTGGTCTTATCACTGTTTTGTCTAAAATGTTAAAGTAATCTTAATTATCTGAATGACAATCAAAAATAAAAGTCAGCACTGTGCTCCATCTCATTATAATTCAGGATTGGGATAATGTTGTTTTGGAAAAGACTCATATATATGCTATAAATTATACTTGGAAGAGTCAAATAAATTACTTTCCTAGCCAAATTATTTCCTCATATGCAAAATGGAAGCACTGGAAAACTTTGCTTGTAATGGGTACATTTTGTGTTGATTTCTGAAAAACAGTAATTAATATAAGTGAATAAACATAGGTTGGTTTTTTTTTTTCCCCTAAAATGTTGTCTAGGAATTGATGCATGGGGTTTGTACATGTAAAAATCCTTCTTAGCTTCCACCATATGATTTTGAACACTTCCTTTGGCTGCTCATATGCATCAGTTTCCCTGTGATGAAAGAAGCTATTGCATTAAACTGTGAATGTGCAAGGTTAATAAGTATACTGAACCAACCTTTCTATCATTCTCTGTGGTGGGGTGGCAAATGTTATAAAACCTTTGATAACATACTTTTGCATTTGCCTGTCCCAGTTTTTCAAGTGCAGAAGGTAGACATATGCCTGGTGATATACCTGATCTCAATTTACACATTGCTTTTCTCTCAGTATCCATAGTTTATGTCTATGTTTATGTTTATGTTTATGTTTATGCATTTGCATGACAAACAAGGGCCCATGCCCTAGACTGCAGACATGCAAAAGACGAGAGATGGTCCGTGTGTTTCAGCTTTTCAACCATAAATAGACCCAGGATGAGAGAAAGGATTATCTGTATTTTCTCTCTGCAGACAGAGACTTCTGCCTACAGCAGAGATAAAAATCAAGCCCAGACCATGAATCCAGTCCTTCACCCCAGGACTATGCTTCCACCCTCTCTCTGTGAATGAGGCTCATTTCCATATTTCATCACATTAGTGATTGTCTCCCACAGTTGCTTGCTGATTATCCTGCCAGTTAAACAGAAAATCCAGGTATATATCATCTGCAAAGAAATTAAACCACCTACACTCTTGACAATAGATTGTTGTATTTACATTACCTTTCTGATATCCAGCTGCACCTGGATCAAATAAAACCCTATTTAAATTGAATGACAATGTTTTCTTAAGACCTATGAGACTATTACCAGGGACTTAAATGAGTCAATCCAGTTTCTTCCATAATTCTGTAATAGCAAACTACTTTCCAGAGGTTTCCTGTCATTTTTCACTCATTTAGAAGGGAAAACCTGCAGGAAGAATAAGTTACAGATGAACATTAATTAGGGTGAAGCAGCAGGGCTATATAAATTATGAAGGAGATTCTTTTTTCTGAGTTACAGATTGATTCCTTTTGTAATCAAATTCCATTTTCAGTGCATCTTCCTTTTAAAATGAGGTAGGCAGGGAGGAGATAAGTATCTGGTGAAACACAGTACCTGCTGTTTCAGATTCTTTTTAGGAGGTTGCCTAGAATGACATGACTCAGAATAAAAAAAAAGAAAACAAAACCAGAAGAAAATAGGTCGGAGGTACTCAGTACCAATTAATTTAGCATTCAAAAGAAAATAGAGATGGTTAAACTTCATGGCATATTGAAACAGTTCAGAAATGTGAATAAAATACTGTCTTAGAAAGATAATAGGAATAATAGTATTTTTCATTTTTCTTTGAACCTCTTAAGGTCTCAAATGGGGCCTTATAAGCATCAGATATGTAAAACTCTCAAACTCTCATGGAACTCCCAGGCTATTTCAATTATTACCTGTTTAAGAATGCAAATTGTTTTGTTTCTCAACAGCTGAATGACCTTCACTGTACATCCTTCTGCAATTATTCTTATCCATTTCCCTGACTGAGGGCCATGTGTGCATCCATCATGTGTGGTATTGCTCCCCACCACTGAAACGTAGTCACCTCCAGGCCAATTTGGTGTTTATTGATGCTTAAAAACAGAGGGACCAACTTCCCGACATGGTTCTGGAAATTTAGTCCAGAAGACTTTCAGGGTGCTCTTTTGTCTCAGAGGTTTGTTTGCTAGTGGGATTTTCCATCTGCCTCTTATGTTTATGGGGACACACTACCAGCATCTCAACAGAAGAACAGGAGACAGGAGGCTGAGCTGATACATCCTATCCCTTCACTGAATACAAGGGCTTGTTCTCCACCTCATGACCCAATGCAAGTGTGCTTTCCTAGTCATTTGATTACAGAGAAGGGCACTCTGTAGAGAAAAAGAGTTTGTTCAGTCTAACTCTTCTCCTGCCTAACTCAGAGTTAAGTGCCTACTGTGAAGCTTGAGTTCAAGACAAGGGCCATTGATTCAAACTTTTCTGTACAGGGAACTATTCCTGTAGTGTCGATGGGAAGAAGTAGTCTTGGTGCTGATGTGGCATTTGTCTTACAAACAGCACCCTCAATCAGGTCCTCTGGGTAAAGGACAGCAAGAAGATCTCGTTTTTTGCTTGAACTTAGGTGCTGTAGGGGATGCTAAATTTTGCTTTTATTATGGTTAGCATAAATACGATCTTGGGTCTAACTGTGTGACACCTGAATGGAGATGAACATTACTAATATACTCCAGCAGAAGTGTGGGGAATTTCCAGAGGCGGAGGCTTTTATGGCATAGCAACTCAGATTTTCTCTATAACATTAAGCACATCCATTTTTCTCCATGTCTTTTACTATTTGCTAATCATAACAGCATAGGTATGACAACTCTATGAATTTAAGGAATCTTTCTAGATTTTTGGAGCATGTTTCAGTCACAGGTACTCCTTCACCTCATTCTTCCTTCTTCTGTCAGGCTTTTCCAGTAATGAGCAGTGTCAAGCTGTCAAGGCAAAATCAGTTTGTCCTCTAACAGCCAATCTTTACTGAATACTTCTATAATACCTCTATAATCCAAAAGCTATATACGTATATATGTATATGTATGTATACTTATGTAATTCAGAAGTGAGCCGTATAGCTCCCACTAAGAAATCCAATGCCTCAAACACTGACAGGCTTGGAGCATTGACCCCCTCTCTAGGAAGCCTATTGCAGTGTTTGACCACCCTCTCGATAAAAAAAATGCTTCCCAAAGTCCAGTCTGAACTTTCCTTTGCAGCTTTGAACCATTCCCACATCTCAGCACCTCACTTCCCATGTCCTCACCTCAGAAAGCTGTAAGGGGCAATGAGGTTGCCCCTCAACCTCCTTTTCCCCAAACTAGACGAACGCAGAGTCCTCAGCCACTCCTTACAGGACATTCCTTCCAGCCCTGTCAATAGCTTTGTTGCCCTTCTCTGAACACATTCAAGGACTTTCACATTGTTCTTAAGTTGTGGGACCCAGAACTGCACATCTTGCTTCAACGTTGAAAACAGTGGGACAATCGTCTCTTCTGCCTGGATTGTGATGCCATGTTGGATACCCCTGTGCTGGATGGGGTTTGCCCTCTTGGCTCTCAGAATGCACTGGATAGTGTTGGATTCCTGCTGGCCAACACCCCCAGATCCCTCTCTACAGGGCTGTTCTCCAGCCAGTCCTCTCCCAGTTTATACTTGTGCCCAGCGTTACTCCATCCCAAGTGCGGAATCCAGCACTTGTACTTGTTAAATTTCATCCCATTAATTATTGCCCAGTGCTCCAATCTATCTAGACTCCTCTTCAGTGCCTCGTTTCTTGAGAGAGTCAACAGCACATCCCAGTTTGGTACTACAAGAAAACTTCTTGATAACAGTATTGAGCAGGACTGGCCCTGGGATTAAACCCTGAGAACATCAGCAATATTTTCACCTGCTTCCATGGCTGATGTTTTGCCTGATCTGTTTTGCCTGATCTGTCCTGTGATTACAAGGACACTTCTTCTGTAAGAAGAGTGAGGCTGTCACTGGAATACTCTGAAAGGGCAGATTTTGCAGAGGAGAGGCAGAAGTAAGAGACCCTATTCTGACCTGGATGTCTCTTTTTGTCCTCTAAGGAATAAGAGAGCAGGAGGGAGTGCATAGTGCTGCTGTTGCCAGCCCAGCCTTATGAATCACTTGAAATGTGAGTCAGTTTCAGCAGCCTGGGGGCATCTATTCCCCTTGTAAAGGGAAGTGGTTGGAGACAGGCATGACAAAGACAGGAGGGGGGAAAAAAAAGGGAAAAGCCAGGAGAGATTCCTCTGCTAAAATAGGTATCTCTGTTTAAGCCAACTACTCAAGGCTTCTGTTACAACCTATGAAGAAAAATAACATTTTTTGGGTCCTCATCCATAGGGTTTGCATTTCTTTCCTTGCCTCAGGGAGGCCCTAACAGGTTATATACCCTACTTCCACAGTGATATTGCCTCCATTGCTCTTTAGTCTAGAAATGAATTTTTCATCTCTTGCTCTAGGAATATATACTAGCACTGAATCTGAAATTAAACCAGGAAAGGAAGAAATGACTATGAAAATGGGATTTGGGTAGAAAGGTCTATTTGTAGTCCTTTTCTTTCCAGTTGATGGACTGCCTTCTCTTTGTTAAGTTATCCAACTTCTAAATAAATGAAAAGGGCCTTTGAGTGACTTTGGCCTGGGCCAGATTCTTTGTGAGGCAAGTTGGGGTAAATAAACTTGCTTGCTTAGTTTTTTGTTCCATACTGCTGCATAAGTAGATAAAACCAAATTTTTAAATGTGTGAGTCCACAAGAATATGCACTTGTGCAACTTAGAAACACTGGGTATTTTTTGTTCTTTATCAGCCTCACTATCATAATAATAGTCTGTAGCCACATCTATGCTAGTAAATTAAATAATGCCAGGATATACTCCTGTGGCATGGACCTCAGCCATCTCTTCTCTTGTATTGTGAGCGTTATCCCTGGCATGGTTTTGACTGGAGGCACGCTGCGTTCTGTCAAATGCCTCCCAAGCCAAGTTGGAAAGCTATGAGTGATGATTCCAAACAGGCACTGTGACTATGGACCTACTGCACTGGAGACTGAGACAATTTAAAAGGATGGATAAAAGCGGTGCTGTGCCAGCTGGCTTCAATATCAGGCTACAATTCTGTAATATTTTGTTCACCAGTACAGACACAGCCTGTGAGTGTTACCAGTCCATAGACAACTACCCCTAACCTTCACGGTGAAGAACTGGGTTTTGGTGCTGAAAGGCATGATGTCATATCACTTTCTTGTGAAGCATTATTACAGTGACACAGGGTTGATATTTATCTATCTAGCCAGGTAGAAACATGCATGAAAGATCTGCCCCAGATATTTTTTTATTCTCTGAATATATATCACAAAGCCATCATAGACTCAGAGGATGGCTTGAGTTGGAAAGTACATTGAAGACCATCTAGTTCCAACCCCCTGCCATGGGCAGGGACATCTTCCATTTGACCAGGTTGCTCAGAGCCCCATCCAGCCTGGAGTTGAACACTTCCAGGGATGAGGCATCCACTCACCCCCCTCACAGTAAAGAATTTATTCCTAAATATAATCTACTGTACATTATCTATCTATGTGGGGTACACATGAGCACTAGATTTGACACACTGTTGCACATATGTAAACCCTTATAAAATGAAGGCCTTGTTGCCTTTGTAAAACCATGGCTCAAGCTCGTTACTTTGGCTGAGTAGAAAAGTACTGTGGGAAAGAGACACAGCTGAATTACGGGTAGAAAAACATGCTGCGTGGCTGCCGTGTGTTCACATCATGGTGTTTGGTGGTTGGTTGAATTATGTTTGTTGTGCTTTAAACCCATGTAAACTGATAACTGGCTAAGTGCTTAAAAAGGCCGGGCTTTTGCCATAAAGAGCTCTCCTTTGCACCTGCCTGGGGAATCTGCGTCGTCCCTTATCGCAACAGCACACAATGGGCTTCTTAGACTGAGTAGGTTGTAAATTACCTTTATTCCTTCTTGCACATTCAAGACTAACATGCAGTAGCATGTGAACTACAACAATGATCTGCATGTATGTAGGGGATGCATCTGGGATTTCTGAATGGCCACCAATCTGGTACGAATCCTAAGTCATTAGCTTTCACCTGCCAAAATGTCTAGTGTATAAAACCAGGATATGAAGAATGTACTAGTGCAATCCCTGAAAATACACATTAAATTCACTTGCTTGATTCTTCATTTCTACCTAAGAATCTCACAAAATTGTCCAGGTGAGATGATAGTGACTTATCAGTGACAGCATTGAGTGTTTGCTAGATGAAAAGGTGAATGGGCATGTTCCTGTAGGTTAACAAGGACTTAATTATACGCAGATTTGCCAGTTTGGACTGGAATTAATTCAGAAGCAAACTTTGGGACTGGCACTGGTCTTTAATGCAGTCTAAAAATGTAATGTTATTAGCTTGGTAATTTATTCAGACTGAGGGAAACATAAGACAATGAACTTCATCTCACAGATTTTACTGTCTCATTCCATTTCAGAACAGCATCAGACTTCAGAAGGGAAAGTGATATAGGGATGTCTGGAATATAGTATAAACCAGCTAATTGTTTTTCCACGAATGAAGGCTCTCATCATCTATTAAAAAAATTCATCAGTATTTAAGGACTCCCTCTCTGCCCTTTGCCTCCCAAGACAGAGAGGCCAAATTAATTTACAAAATGCTGAAGTCCTAAAATTTAATGATATCATTACTATTCAATTGCAGTATGCTGTTGGACAGAAAATCATGTGATGAATAAAGTTCTTTTATGCCATCCTGATCCAGCCGAGTGCTTTAAATAGCTGACTAGTTGTCCTCACTTCAGAGAGACTAAACACAGCTTTCATTCAAAAGGAGCACTTCAATCTGTGTCAGCAATTTGCATTGACATCAACAGTTTGTAAGGTAAAATCAGTTACATTCTTAACTGCTTACCCGGGTCTTAAAATATTTTCTTAAATGCTTTGATGAGGTGAAATCTGGGCCCTGAGTGCACTGCGAGTCCTTGCCATCCCAGCCTATCTTCCCTGGAAACCCTGTCCATGGCGGAGGACCCTGTTTCAGACCACCACAGGGTCAGTTCCTGCCTAGTCGTGCTGCAAGATGCTGGTTTGGAGCCCTACCACAGTCCTGTTGTGCCTGGCCCAGAACCACAGGCTGAAAACTGGACCTATCCTCATCCTAGCCCCGCTGAAGAAAGAAGAGAGGAAAATTTTCAATATAACTTCTTTCACAGTGACTCTAGAAATTGCCAGTATATAATCCATTCATATGGGAGCTGCACATCTGATCTCTATTTTTAATATTATGTATTTGAAGCAGGTTTTTTTTTAAAGGTTAAACCAAGTGATTTACACCTCTTTGTAATTAGATGTAGCAATAAGAATAATATTTCACATTGTACTGGAGTGTTCTTTTAAACTTTGTCACATAATCTTAAAAAGCTTAATACATATGGTGATTGGTATCTTGATTCAATTGTTATTTGACTTGTGGGCTACTTTTTGATTTGCTTGAATAAATGGCTGAGTTGCCTGTGACATAATTGTCTTCTGCAAGGGCTTTCTGTGAATATATTTTTAATTTCTAAGTGGTTCAGTTTCTGCCCTGGCTATTCAGACACTTTTTTCTTTTTCTAATATCATTAATGCCAGTAATGCTAACTGAGTAATACTGCTGAATAAATCATAAGTTCAACATGTATATTGTAATTTTCAGAGCTCTTCCTGTACTGTCAGTCTCATAAATCCCCATTCTAAAAGGGAAATGAACATTATTATCCATATTTTCCATCACAGAAGTGAAACACTACATTTTCTTATTCCATTTCTAATTTTTTCCAGGCAGATTCTTCTGAATCCCAACAATGTCTGTCATGTCTCTGTTGCTCTCTTGTATACTGAAGACATGGCTGAACTCTGAAGACTACCAACACCAAGCTTTGGTTCTTTGGCTATGTTTATTCTAGTAAATAAAATGTGTGTGAGGCCACTTTTCTCTCTGTGAGACCATCTGGCATAGAATGATCAATGTCTATGCGAATAAATTATCTTGGGCTCCAAATGGGTGCAATCTGTAGGATCAAGAATGATCTCTGGTTTATACCATCACTGGTGCAGACAAATGTCCTGGACGATGCTAGTTGCCCTTTTCCAAAACCTATGCCATGGACTGTTCTATTCACAAGCATTTTCATATTTAGCAGTACAGTCTGATCTTTTGTGTCTGCAGCTCTGAGTGCTCGTCAAACCATGCACTGAGACATCACGCTGTTCTTCAGCAATGGTGTGATTTACATATGAAACAATTTTCCAGGTAGCAGAGGTCAACCTGCATACAGACATGCAAAGTGTTGGCATTTTTTGATGTTCACTTTAATCAAGAAGTTGGTCATCAACCCTGGAAGTCACCTCTAGCAAAGATCCCGTAGACATGGGTGTTGGGAGGAAGGGGTTAAAACTGGAAGATTGGGGGAGGAGGGAAAATGGAGTTGTTTTCTCTCAAGATGACCTTGCAACAGGGGGATGCTAAGAATATTCCATATGGGCAATTTCACATATTATGCTTGCTTTGGGTTGCTTTCTGTCTGTCTTGGGAAGCAGAATTTCTGTAGAAGGGTTCTCTATGCTGTCAAAGACTTAAAACATATCCTTCACAGACAGGCTTGGGTCTCCTGCTGGGAGAAAAAGACAAGAACCTTGGAGGTTATAAAAAGCACAGCATTGTGAAGTTTTGTGCATGTGTCAGACCCTTTGACATGATGAGGTCGGGAATGCGCTCGTGTGTTTTTTGCCCCTGCTAAGACTGGAATAAGCTTAGCTTGTATGTAGCTTGTATGTGTCCCCGCTTGTCCTTTGGAATCCTCCAGCCAGTGAGGTGATGGAATAAGTTTAGTGTTTGCTCTTCAGCTGTGGGTTGTGGTTGCCTTGGTTAATTGCATCTATCAATTCACACAATGGGACATGGATTTTTAATATCAAGAGGTTTGCCAGTTTTGGCATGGACAGCAGGGAAAATATTTAGCATTTTTCTATGTCTGGGTGGCCACCATTCAGAAAGTCTTGGTAAAAACAGTTTTCTGTGTGCTCTGATACCTGCACATGTCAGTGAAAACTGTGATGAAATTTGTGCCTTGTACTGTGGTTTTGAGGAACTGTGAACAGAGGAAGGACTGAAGGGGCTGTAGCAACTTACTGTTCCCCAGATTCCAGTTGCCTAATTACAGTAGCATTCTATTATAAAATGGAGAACCAGACAGTGGGCTTTTAGAAAATTATTGACTGGGGGTCAGGGATACCAGGCACAGCAGGACAATGTGGCCTTTGAGATAAGATGCTGTTGTAGCACATCTCAGGAGATGAGCTACAGGACCAGACATTGGGACACCTTGGAGCAAGGGCTAAATACTTCTGCAGATTTGGTGTTTCTCAGCTGATGTTTACTGTATTCCTCAGAGGATAATCTGAGGGGCTGACAATATAGATAACCTGGGAATTTGGTTTCAGAGGCACAGCCAAGCATAGCCACCAAGGCACTGGAAATACAATAGAGTGTATAATGATGACAGTCTATGTCTGAGGGAAGAACCATACTCTTGTGTTATTGACAAAGACAGAAAAGAAATGGAGGCTGTTTGTTTTCTGCATTAAAAGTAGAAAGCATCTATATATGATTCTGTTCGTTGATTGGGTAACCTTTTCTTGCTTTTCTTAACTTCTATCTGACTTGGCTGTCTGTGTATGGAAACATTTTTATCAGAGAGATCTGGAATGGTATCTCACTGTAATACGTACAAAGATAATAAGACTCCTTGTGCTAGAAGGAATAAACCACAGAAGTTTTGGTTTGCAAAGCTGCAGATCCCATGGTATTGGTGTGTGCTATAATGACTCAAATCCATCATCTGACCAAGAGGCTACTCTGGAATTATTTTATTCAGCAACATACTGGATGTTGTTGGGATAAAGTTCACTTTCTTCATAGCAGATTGGGCGGTGCTGTATTTTAGGTTTTTGACTGAAACAGTACAGATGACATAATAATATTCTACCTATTGCTGAACAGTGTTTTCAGGGAGTCAAGGACTTCTCTGTGTCTCATTCTATCCTCTTCTCTCCTCCTCAGTGAATAAAATGGGGGTTGTGCAATAGGTTGATGAACCAGGCAGATGATCCAAATTAGCCAAGGAGATAGTCCATGTCATGCTCAGCAATAAAAAGAGAAAAGAGAGAGATTTAGGAGTTAGGTGCTTTGGGTTTTTTCTGCTTGGAAGCTGGCTGGGCATTGGTCTAACCATGAGAGGTTGTAAGTGATCGCCTTTGCATTGCTTGTTTTGTTTTATTTTATTTTTCTCTTCTCCCATGTAGCCTTCACTTATTAAATGTGCTTTTAATTCAACCCTGAAGTTTTCCTTCTTTTATTCTTCCTTTTCCCCCAGCCCGCTGGGGTGAGGGAGGGGGGTGAGAGAACTGCTGTGTAGTGCTTAGCTGCCTACCTTGGGGAACACACAAGCAACTAAACAATATTTTTGATTGCAGAAACTGCAATTGCAAAACAAAGTGCACATTACTTACTCTCATCTAATCTTGTGCTTTGCTGTGAGCTCAACAAGATAAAGCTTCTTCTTGAAGTACAGGAATTCATGCATTCTTCTCCAGGGATAGGGAGTTATGCCTGCATTGGACACTCTGAACAAGCTCATTTAGAGACTCAAGCCATATAATGATGGTAGGATGGAATTTCTCAGCAGGACTAATTAGCCTGGACAAAGCAGAGTTTCAGTGCTCTGCTTCCAGCATCCTGATACTGTGTGGTTGGTTGTATAAACTTCATTCTCCCTACATCCTGCCTGACCTTCAGGCATCTCAGTTTTCTAACATCTTCACTTTCCCTGTATGCTGAGAGCCTGATTTCCATAATGCTTCTCATTTCTTTGTGTCAAGACCTGGTTATGACCTCTTCTTTCTGTATCTGATTTTTTTTTTTAATCACATTCTTTTCCAGTGAGGAAATCCAGGATGATGAATCCTGAAAATCCAAGTGATGGTGATGTGCACAGTCTTTACAACATGTAAGCAGTGCTCTGCATGACATGGCTTGTTGTGGGGTGAGAAGAGTGAATCATTCTGCTCTCATCTCATCTGACACACCATCATAGAAGTACAATGCTGAAATTCCTACCTTGCAGATGCCTATGTTACAGATGCTGCATATATGTATTGGAAGAAACTGGAACCTTCACACTAAACTAAAACCAAGGGCAAGGCCCATTTCCTACTCGTTAGCAGAAGAGCATAAATAGGAATGTACCATCTCTTTGACTTTATACTCAGAACTAAGCTGTGGAATTTTTTCATCACAGAATTAACTTCACCTAATCTTGGGCATCTAAATGTCAGACAACTAATCTAGCTATTCTAACTTTAGATGCCTTAAATTAAGGTAAGATGAATCTCAATTAAAATAAGATTTGCTGTTCAGTTACAGTGTTTTGTTGTGGCATGAACACCATGACATATTCAAGCCATGGATAGATTTTACCTACAGCTATATACAGCAGTATTTAAACCTCCGGCCATTCTCATGTGGAGCCAGTGCTAGTGATGTACAAATTTTAGAGAGAATCAGTTGAGGCTGATATGCCTTCAGTACTTGAATCATTGAACTTGTCTTTCTATGGCTCAGCTGTCAATTTGTAAATTCCTTATTTAGGCACTTTATTAAAAGCAGCCCGATTTATTGATCTCATCAGTAAATGTTGCTTAAAATGCATTGTTTCTGTGATAGAATAACAGGATGTTAATTGCAATTATTAAGTAATCTCCCTCCTGGAATTTGTGATTTTAAGTACTTGGGATGTGCTGACCTCATATTTCTACAAATATTTGTAACATGCACCGAAATGCACACACACATACACCTGCTTCTTCCTATTATTATTTTCATTTAGAGAAAAACAAATCATGCCGTGACTGAGGCTGAATGGTTCATTCCTTTGATTATTGCAGCAAGCTCAGCCATGTAGCCAAACAGTAAGGCCATTCATTAATTTTCCAGGTTGCTCCAACTGAGTTTTAAAGATGTTTATTTTTAATCAGTCCCTGTGCTTGGATACTGTGCCCCACTCATACAAAGATTTTGTGCAATTCTGAAAGTCCCTTTTCCCTGGAAAATGGAGTTTTCAAGGTTGCTTATCAAAGAACAACCATTTTCTGGTAAACAGAATATAGATCCACTAGTGGGAGGTGCAAGAGGGTCAAAATGTGAGAGTTTATTTGACACCAACTTCTTAATGCTGCGAGGTGACTAGAAGTATTCTTCATGGCCTATGGACATTTCTAGAATAAAATTCACACAATCTTCCAGCACACACACAAAATAAACAGATTTATTTCCTGTGGACATGCCTGTTTCACTGAGTGAAAAGTCTGAATGACTGTTCAGATCTAGATACCTGCCTTAAATGCTACCTACTGTGATCTCTGAAACGCTTCAGAGATTAGTCTTGCAAGAGCTGAGTGCTCCATGTCAATGAATTAAGAGAAAAGTAAGGTACTTTAAAATGGTTATAATGTATAAGCAAGGAAACATGAAATCTTAGAAGGATCCTGTGAAGAAAAGTAGTATTTGCATGAATAACTGTGCTAGAGAAGTGATTTTTGTCTTGGATACAACTTTATGCTATGTGAAACTCAGTGTCCACAGTCAAAAATACTGTTAAAATTGGAGAAGATAGATAAGAAACTCAAAACTTATTCAAGTACTGAAGAAAAAAGACATACAGTGAGAGAGGTTAACTGTTTCTGTGTGTCTGAATGACAGAAGGGTACGATTATGGTATTTAGGAATAAAATCCTAACTGGCTTATTAAGAACCTAGGTTGGAATATGAAATCAGGTGGACTTAAATGAGAAACTAGGAGGAAATAAGGTTGGAACAGAGTAGGAGGGAGGAGTGGTGTTTCACGGAAATAAAGTTCTCCATGTAGCTTTGGATTAAGTCTGGATGTATTGCCACAAGTTGATATACTAGACAAAAATTGCTGTGCTCCATGGAGGGTTAAATCTACAACATACAGGAGATCAGACTGGTTGTTCTGATGATTGCTGGGATCTTAACCTCTGCGAACTGCTGACCTCAAATAGTCATACTATGATTTTTCACAGATACAGGGCAGCTTTATACACAGAGCTAGGTTAGAAAGTACCAATATTTTCTGTGTGAAGAATTGAAAATGTACAGTTTGACTGTTCAAGGGTTTTAGTGGATTTTTATTCAAGGTGAAGTTTCTGCTGGCTACAGATGTCACTGTGAAACTCCTGAGGTTTGTGTTGGATTTATATAAAAGTTCAATGGTTAAGGCTTTCCCAGTATTACCTAAAAAATACCTGCCAGAAACAAAGATAGAATGAAGTCTGGCCAGGACAAATTTTAACTGTATGTTGATACCAGCATCTTTCCTTTTGCTGTAGTCCCACCTCTAATGCATTTGTGGTGCTTGACACACACTCAATTCTTGATGCCAGTTCACTCTGTGCTCTGAAAAGACCCTGTATAAGAACGTCATAAGTGAAAATTTCACTAGGGACTGTCTCATGTTCTAGGAGACAAATTATTTCACAAACCCTAGGAAAGATTTTCCAAATTAGCTGACACAAGCCACTTAAGGACCCTTGTTTATTTGAAACAGTACTATCTCTTTAGGGATAATTGTTCTGGTAGGGACAATTATGCTTTGTAGTAAATTCATACTGGATGTTCTCTGGTCCAAGGAATACTTTGTAGCATATGCCTATGTACATGTCCCTGTTCATGGATGTGGAATTTATAAGCAAAGCATAGGATGCATCTCACCTTCTGTGGTGCCCACCTCTGTTGTCTATTGGGAGAATCTAAATGACTGTCTTATACTAAATACCTGATATAAGAGGATGGATGTAATGCATCTTACTTGGTTAATCTTAAAGCACTTACTTGGTTAATTGTAATGCAGATGCTTCCTCCTCTATGTAAAGGGAAACAATCAAGTCTTCTGCACTGGACTTTGTATCATTTCTAACCAGCTATTCAGCTCAGATACTGATATGCATCATATTAAGGGAGCAATAGGCACATGGAAGAGCCAGAAAAAATAATGGAATTTTAAATTCCAGAATACAGAATATGACAAACCTGTGAACAAAAAAAAGCAGCAAGAAAAGGATGGCTGTGAGCTGAGAATTGCAATATATCTGTGAGCCAAGAAATTATACTGGTATTTAGGGCTGATGCAGAACAAATGATATGAACAAAAGCTTAAAGTGATAAATAAAGTCAGATTATTCTTGGACAGAGTCACACATTGTATAGCAGTGAGACAAAACAGATCAAGAAATGCTGATTAAAAAAAGAAAACTTTGAAAAGGTAGAGGAATTTTAATCATGGAAAGATTTAATGACACTCATATCGATCAGTATCACAACTCTGAATAAACTTGACCTACACAAGTTTTGAACACTGTGCTTCTTAGGGAATGAATCCTCTTATGCATCTTTTCCAACAGGCTGCAGAACATGCGCCCAGTTGCCTTTTTGATCTTGCAAGAAATGAGTCAACTAAACAACTTACACTGAGAGGACTGGTTCTTTGGTGGGGCTAAAAAACCGAGAGAAGTAAGGATTCTTTTCTTCTGTAGATCATAATAATTTTAATGTACTTAAATGTCCTTTACAATGGAGAAAATTGGTGGCATTGCTCAATTGCCCAATGTTAGTGATTTGATCTTGTGGGACAATAGGTGATTATAATCATGAAGTAGAATGTCCATAATGAGGATTAGTTCATAATCAGAAGTATCATACCCTAGCGTGATTTACTTGATTTATCTCTCATTTCCTCATCCTAAATTTTTTACTTTGCAAGATTTTTAGCTGCTGCCAACTCACTTCAAGGAACAATGGGAAGAATGCAAAGTTTTCTCTTCCTGAAAAGAAATACTTATATTGATTTTCTAGATCTTGATGTATGGGTAAAAGCAACTCTAATAAAATAATATTTATTCGTGCTTACTAAAAAAAAAAAAAAAGAATGAAACAGAACCCAAATTATGTAACAGTTACCTGCAGCAAAGCAGAAACCCTCCTGCAAGGACTAAATGCATTTCTCAAGTTGGTGTCATCCTTGGTTTTCAGTGATACCACAGAGAGCATAAAATACATAGGATCATGCTGCATAAATTCACAAGGTTGCATTTAAAAATCTGTAATCATAAGCAAGAACTTTGAAATGAAGATTTTAGAATCTGTTATTTTTCATTTTTTAAAAAAAAAATTTAAAATGTTCTTAATAGAAAGCATCATTGAGGAGTTATTCTGACACAGGGTATGAACCAAATGCATTTTCCATGTACCTATCTGAAACTGGTGAGATATATTTTTAATATGGGAGAAATGCAATCTTGAGGAAGCCGCTAGTACCATAACTGCAACCTTGAGTCTGAATGGGATCTGAAATAGCTGAAATTCAAAGTGCTTAATTTTTTTAGGTCTTAGCAGGAATGTGACAGGACCATAAACTATTGTAGGTCACAACAGGCCAGTAGCAGGGACTCTTACATTGCATATTGAATGCATTTATTGTGAAAGTCTGTTTAATAAGTAGGCTATTTAAATGCAGAAATAAGACTAAATGCCACATAAGCACGGATTTAGCAGAGTGCTTAGGTTTGTAACTTTTTTTTTCAACCCCTCATTTCTTCTAGAGATATTTTGGTGAATTTGGTCTGTAAGGTTTTGCCCTACCTGGCTGGAGACATTTACAGTGTAAATACTTTAGGCCTAAATCTAGCACGTTATTTTCTAAACAATGCATGTACTGCTTTTTTCTACGTAACTGGTTGCAGCTGTGAGAGTGTCTAATTTGTTGCTATCAGTAAGATCAATCCTTGGGTTTAAATAAAAACAAACAGGAGAAAGACTGATTTCAATGTAGAAAAATCCCCAGAAAAATAGGCTGTTTCAAGAGACATGTCCCCACCTCAAAATCATATTTTGATGATTTAAGTGAATCTGACACAGTGAAACCAATTAACAAACTTTTGAATAATGTCCAAAGAATACCAAGATGCTGAGAAGCAAGAAGACAATTGGAAATGATTCAGCACAGTGTAAGTGCTGAAGACCATGGATGCAATTATCTTGACAAAATTCAGTGGCTGTTAAATGTAATTGGGGTTAGGGGTCATTTCCTAACTCTGAAGAAATTCTCAGAATTTGTTTTTCCTTTTTGAAATCTCAGCACAAGCCTTGGGTCTAGTCCTTTGGTTTATTATCACAGCATCAGCTTCATTTTAAGAAGTATACCTTCAGCTGTTTTTCATGCCCTTCATTGCTTTTCAGCAGAAAGTGAAGATGAACGAATTTAATTTTTTACCTGTTAAAAAAGTCCATGTCAAGAACTTCTCTGACTCCCAAGCTGTTACATTTAGTGCCACAGGGGAAGTAAGCTTATTCACAGTAGCTGATGGTCTGTATGATCTAATGTGATCATATGCAGTCCAAAAGGGGCAAGACTTTTGAATGATTACCAAAATAATTTACAGGAGGGACACTTTTTTCCCCTACCACAAAATTGATTTTTCTCCAGAAAAAGAAGTCTATATGTAGGCAAAAGGCACTACATTCCCAGGAAATAAATCAGAAAGCTCTAAACCAGTTATGTTATATGCAGGCTTTCACATTTTTAAAATGAATTTATTTTAGATATGAAGATAATTGGAAGAGTGAAAACATTTTTTTAATGGTCTTGTTTACATTCAGACAGATTGTTACTGCTGAGTGACAGCATAGGATGTTATAGAATTGAATTAAATGCAAAGTGTTAGAAAGATTGTTGTGCTTCATAATCCAAAGACCACAGATAAAACCTAGAAATTTCTGCTTCTAGTTTTACTCCTTAGTTAGGTCAGATGGCTTATAATTTAGCCTACAACTCAGTCAAATAGAGCCGAGTCTCTTAAATAGCATCAAGGAATCTACAAGATGGACACAACATCTAAGTGGTCCTGTGAATACCTGTAACAAACACCAATAATTGCATATAAGAGTTACACATCTTTTAGTCCTGAAAATTTAGTGGTTCATATTGTGCAAGAGAGATGTTTTGAGCAGGGAAAGGAACACAAAGCCTATGCCACACATTTTTTACCCAGCTTAAAGAAAGAAAAGGTGCCCATTAAGTCAGATGATCACATTTGCCATTTCAGGGAAAGGGAATTAGGAAGAGAGGACACCTCATCATTCAGTGAAAATAGAAGTGTCATCTGCATATAAATGCATAAGGTTTTGCACAGCCCTCAGCTGGGTTTCTAATAAGGAGAGAAGTACAGTTAGAAATATAACACTGACCCTGGTGATACAGATATTCAAATGGTTTTGGGAAAATCAGTCTTAAGGATCTGCAGGATGAGTACATCTGTGGGGATGAGAAAGAATGAATACCAGACTGGGACAAAAAATGATCGTCAGGTTAGGACACCACACTGAGAAGCAGTGAGAACAAAAGCTTAAGTACTCCTCTCTGTTGTTTACCTCTTTTTGTTTCATGGTAGAGGGGATGTGATTTTCCTTTAGAGGGAAGAATCTGGAAATGACAATGCAGGTGACTGAGTGGGAAAAGTCAGCCAAAGGTTTGCTGCTGATGTTTCCCATGAACAGTGACAGACCTACTCACTGAATTTGGCTAGCTATACAGAGTATGTGGTGCTGGTGGCTGTGCCTCGCGGTGCAGAAGGGTCAAAGAGCTCCATAAGGAAACTGAGTCATTGAGGGACTTGTGAGTTTCTGTATCAGTGGCTGTTTTGGTAGGAGGAACAAGGAATAATTTTACTTTTCACTCAATAGAGGAGCAAGGAATAATTTTACTTTTCGCTCACTAGCAGAAAATGCTGGAAATTCTTTTCATCATTTCCAAACTGATTTGACTGTGAATTTCTGAGGGAGGCTGGACTGAGACTGTGCAGGACTTGAATCTATTTCCCAAGAATTCTTGTACAAACTTGGACAAGCTATTTACTCACTATGCACTGATTTTCGTGTTGTCAAGGGTGTTGTTTATAGCCTTTATATAGTTAGGTCATCTACATATACATGCTGCTGAGCAAAAGTAGTCTTAGAAATAGGTTAAGCTAAAAGACTTGCAAGTTGGGGTGATGACACAGATTCTTCTTTTCTCTCACAAACAACAGAAATGTGGATTCATGTAGCTTGTTAACCAGACGTAAAGCTCCTCACTGCATTTAAAGGAATAGGCATTTTTTCTTTGGTGAAACTTCTTTTAAACAAGTGAGGAAATTTTCAGATGGGGAAGAGCTCTGCTCTGCCTATGTGCTTGGTCAGATTTGGATTCATGAAGGTAGATGGGCGAGGTATCCTAGGAATAGAGAGAGGAAAGGTTTAAAAGCTGAGTTAGATTTGAATTTTAGAGAAATTGGCACTGGAAGACCATGGCAAAAGTGGACAAGGGTGGTTTACTAAGGTTGCTGGAGGACATCAGGATATTGCTCTGAAAGGAAAAGTAGCACTGTAAATCCCTGACCACTGTCCTGGTTTGGCTTAAAAATATGTAATCAAATTAAAAAAAAAAAATCCAACACTCTGGTATTGATAGGTTGGTTCAATTTATCAAGTAGTTTTGAACTTTCAGGCTGCAGGTGCTTTGCCTTTTCAAATCTTTCTGTTCTGTTACGTAGATTGTTGCTCTTCATTGCTAAAACATTTTTAATGCCTTTTTAATTCTAAACCTGGGGCTTAAAAGAAATTACTGCATATCACTGAGAAGAGAGAGAGAAGTATCATGATCTTGCACTCAAGCTTGGCAGCTTAGGGGAATCTCTGACATTTCCTAACAGGTTCTTTGATTGCATAGGATTTATGTTCTTTGCTTGCCTTTGACCCATCTCTGCAGATGGGATACAAAAATAGAAATGGTGCTTTGAACGTAATTTTCTACAGAGCTTTTCCCACTTCTCAAGGGTTTCCTTCTTTTCCTGTGGGAGCACTAGTTCTTTTTTTCAACCATATATAAGGAGGGGAAAACTCGAAATAATTTTGCATCCAAGAGTAGGCATATCACTTCTTTGCAGTTACATTTGCATTACATTTCTGGCAATGGTCATGAATGACTGGCGTCAGCTATGGCTCATTATTCATTCCTTAAAGGGCTTGGCATAACAGCAAGAGGCAAAAAAACCCCCTATTCAATTTCATATTCTTTCTTCTGACAGGCAGATATACCATAAGCAATTTTGCTGGAGGAATCGTTTGGGGAATGGGAAAAGGAAAGTGAAGCCTAGAAGTCTCAGACTCCTGCAAAGGAAGTCACTATCATCAAAAGGGCTTCAAATGACAACATTTATCCAGCTCATTCAAACAGAAGTCAGATAGCCAGTAACTGCCCTGGACAGTAATTGTAATGGAGCCACTTCTGGTGAGTGACAAAACAACCCTGTGACAGAAGAGGGAGATAAAGAGAATGGTTGTACAGATCAGATCAAGGGAGTGACACATGTGACAGGAATGGGAGGTGGATGTTAGAACTAGAGTCACAGAGATGTTGGTAATCTTTTACATCTTGATATTCTATGTTCTTATACCTCTTTCTTCCCTTTCTGGGGGCTTCTTTTGAGCAGAATTTTGGTAAGGAAGTGAGATAACTCCCAGTCCTATTAAACATTGCAATAAGCTCTGATTCTTTGTTTTCAAAAGAATGTTTCATGCTACTATCAACAACGAGAATTTTCTTTCTCCTACCCCTTGACATCCCCAAAAGGCTCTGCAAGCATCTGTGGGCTGTGTCTTCATAGCCACATTTTAAGTATATTCTATCAGCCTTCACTGACAATGTTATTGACAAATGCCTTTATGACATAATGACTTGCTAAATTAATAGTAGCAAATGTGTCAATTAATTAAAAAATACAGAGAATAACTCCCCTTCCTTTTGAAGAGGTACTAACACAGACAGAGATAGGCAGAGTCATTAATCAACCTTTTCTCCTTAATTTGAGACATCTTCAGCGATAAAGGCTTGGTTGATTAAAAGGGACAGTCATTCATATTAACTATGGGAGATAAGACTATCAACACTCAGTTGAACATTTAAAGATTTAGGAAGCAGTTCTGTAAAATGAATTTTTAAAGGAGTTTCAGTCACTAACAGGTCTGTGAGTGGAGTTGGCTGGCTCTTACCAGCTATCAAAATCCTCCTTTAATCCAAGACCCACTGGTTCAAGAGGAGGAGGTGGGTCCTGCTAGTCCTTCAGCAGAGACTAGAGAATCCTTCTGTCAAGAAACAGATACAGGGGGCAGTGTTCAAGTAGAGGAATTTCTGCCCTTGAGATCTTTGCTCCTGCAGAGCAAGATAAGAGAACCACAGGTGGCAAACTGCATTAGAAGAGTTCAAAGTCATTCATTTCAAAGTCAAGATTACATTTCCAAGTACAGCCTCAATTCAGTGCTGCATGCACATATTTTAAAATTAGTTTTTTTCATCACAGAATCCCATACAGTTTTCTGCATGGAACCTTGTCTCACTTCCAGAAAAATGAGACTAGGGAAGTCATCTGACATATAAAAACTCAGCCTTGGCAGTTAAAGTTCAGCATGGTCAGAATCACCTGGCAGCAGGATCTTATTATGAGAAATATGAGTTAACTACAGCAAAAGAAAGGCCCACGTTCGGCTATTAAAAATGCATGGAATGTTGTCTCCCTCCAGAACACTGCTACTGATGTTTTTCAATTACACTGATGTAAGTGTGAGTTTTTAATCAGATTGAAATATATCTGTATAATTAGCTATAGGGACATTTGACTGATGTAGCAACATCAGCAGACAAAGAGAAAAAACTACAGCCATAACATCTATAATGGTACGATAATGAACAATTAGAAATAGCAATGTGTTATGTGTATTCTAATTGCTCTTTGTAGTGCTCAGAGAGGTTTGATCGGGGATGTGGTTTTGCTTTGATTCTTACACAAAGTCCATTTACAGCAAGATCAAAATTCATTTTGGCTTTTGTGGGCTTTGGGTGAAGTCCTTCTTGCAACAAGAGAAATAAGAGCATAGAAACCAAGGTTACAGTTGAAGTGTCTTCAGAAGGGGAGGAAATCTGAGACCCCTTACCTATGTCTGTTATTTAAATTTATTCCTTTTTCTAGCTAAACCACTGATTTCTGAGGCATGGCATGTATGGCAGGTTCTGCATGCGTGTGCTGTGCTGGTATTTCTGTGTTAGCACTGTATTCATCTGTCAGGGACCTTTTGTCAAATGGAGCCAGTTCTTCACCCCAAAGGCAAGGGTTTGTAGGCTCTTCCGTTAGCTTCAGTTTAATTTAACCATAAAGGGAGTGCTATGGGTCCTCTAAGCATCTGTTAAGGAAAGAAAGGAGCTCATACACTAAGGCCTCTGATCTGTTGTTGGCAGACGTTATGGTAACCTTACAGCAGAGGCAAACCCTATGGACAAGCCAGATGGTGAGATAAGAGGGAATGATATGCGTGCTGGAGAAGATGGTCCTATTCAGCAGTTTATTGCCAGAGCCAGTCCCAGCACTGGCCCTGTAAAACATAATTTCCAGGGGTAATTGACAAAGTCATGGATTTAACTCCTGTTGGGATGGCAGGCGTGCAGACAGTCTAGGGAAGGAAAGGAAGGGGAAGGGTATATTCAAACTGCTGCAATGGAATCTGCCTGAATGAAGGAAAAAACTTGACTTTCAACGAGCAGATTGAAGAGATGAGTCAGATCCAGAGAACTTTCCCCAAGAACATCCCTCAAGTGATGTCTCAACTGCAGTCTGTTGTGTTTACAGTTGTTCACCCGTATCTATTCATCCATACAATCTAAATTCCAGCTCTGGAGACACAAATTTTGCATATTTTTTTTCCTCATTACAGGTAAATGATTTTTGGCAGGAATCAATGCCACTGTAAATAACTGCCACAATGAGGTATTGATCACCTTTTTCCTGTAGAAGTTGTTGTACATTTTTCTATTAACATATTAAACCTAAAGTTGCAATTAAACTTTGATTTGGAATCATCAGTGTTTTAAAAATACCTCCATATCTTTATTGTGAAAAATTCTGAATATCCAAACTTCCCTGGCTTTATATTTTATCTACACTCAGGTCAATTAGTTAACTGACAAATACTGGCAGCTGTTTGTGTAATTTGGGCCTGTTCAACCAACTCACTCTATTATCCCAATTTGTAAAGCTGGCTGGCTAAATGTGTCATCTGTATTACAGTGACACATCCTATACTCAGTAGAAAGCAAAACAAACCTCCCATAACATAACAGTTCAGTCATGTACAAGAAATAAAATGAATGTGTGTACCATTTTTCTTTACGTATTTGTGGTGGCTACTTCTTTATTTGTAGTTTAATTTCTCCATTGCATGTGTTAGGATGCATTAAGCAGTAAAACTATATCTATTGAATTGATTACATCTTTTAATTAAATGCTGGTGTTTTGTAACATTTGTAACAAATGTTTGGGATTTGTAAGATGCATTTTTAATTTTCAGTTATGAGAGGAGGGAAGAGCCACTAATCATTGGAACAGCTAGGTGCCTTCAATCTCAGTAGACTATGCATGGGGAAAAGAGTAGACTTGGAATAACATTCCCAGAGAAGAATGTCCATTGCAACCAGGGATGACACAGGCCCTTAGACTTTACTTTTCCAAAGTCCTGCTTATATCGTATAATTAACAATGGGATCAGCTGTAAGGTCTTCTCCTTGGGCAAGCATTCCCACAAGGAAGCTGCTCCTACCTTACAGCAGCTACATTGTACCTGCCTTCTTCAGACTCTTATGTGTGTCGGTGTGCGTGAACATAGATCCAAGTCCAGAGGTTTGTTAGGGTGAGCTGTGCATGAGTCTTTTCATCCTCACCTATCAACATTGCTCACTTCTAAAGAGGAACTGTGAGAAGGAGCTAAAGGTCTGTCTGTATTAAATTATTTCAGTTTACCTCCTTATTCCAAAGTGTGCAGTTTACAAACTGAGATTACAGTCGAGTTCAGATCTGGTTTGGATTAAATGATCAAACCTGTGGCTCCTGTAGATATTGTAGGGGAGAATGTACTGTAAGTCGAGATCTTAGGTTTATACTGCAGTTGTAGAAATCTCAACGAGGAACTTCCTACCCATGAATGCTCTTCGCCTTGAGATTTCTTTCTCAATAGGAATATTTATTTAAGGCCATCTATGGGAGGAGAAGCTCTGAGCTGAAGGAACTCTTAATAGGGATTTTTCTGGGGCCAATGTGACTATAAAAGCCTTTGTGGTCAGTGAGACTTTTGGAATACTGTGTATCTTTACAACACCATAGCAGTCTGTGTCCCAAATTCAGCTGTGAGTATTATTCAGGAGAGAATTTTTGATTTTTATTTTTCTCTTCTCATTTTAAGTGCTACAGAGTGCTTCTGGCAAATAAATAATGTGTCATGTTAGTTAATGGTCAGTTAATGGTGGTTAATGGTTATTAAACAAGTCTTAGTTAATGATCCCTTCCAGTATTGGGAAGAACATTTTTTCACTTGCTCTTCTTCAAAATATATTCCAAACAGCTGTCAGTGACCTTTGAATTTGTTCCTGGCTGCCCTGGGAATGCACTTTAGTTGATAAATGGTTGAGGATAAAGTTTTGAGATCCTCCTATCTTTGTCTGGAAAATAGAAATGGGCCAGTGTATTACACACGTGAAGTTGGGCTAGCATTATTAGAAAATAAAAGAAGGAACTAACACATAAAGAGCCATTATATTTCACAGACCCACCAATTGCTAATATATTGCTGTCTTGTAATGTCAGATAAATAATTGATTCTATTGAAATTTCAATAGAAATTTCTGAATTACAGGTTACTTGAGAAAGAGATTATCTACTAGAGCTGAACAGGATGTAATAGAATCTTGCATTGTCAAGATTGGTGATTCTTAATAGATGTGTGTGGACCCCCAAAAATCTTGTTAATAAATCATGTATATGTTTTATTAATGTTATTAAAATAGTCAGGATAATTTATTAATAATGTTATTAATAAATAGCACTACTCCAGACTTTCAAAATTTATAAGATACATTAAAAAGGGATTGATTGTTATTTGTGGGCAGAGTATGACAGTTTTTTAAATGAGAGTTTTACACGATGCATGCATGTAGTCTCAACTCATTAGCAATGAGTATTCTTCCAGATAATTTTAATAAAGGATGTGTGAATACTTAACAGTAATATATTTTGTTCATTTGAATTCTAGGTTTGGTTATGTTTATTGAGTATTTTTCCTCTAACTGCTCACAAAAATGATTGTAAATGTGTTCTTGTTTATCTATTTGGTGGATAGCTTCTTTTGCTCTGTATAGTCATGTTTGCATACAAATTTGGGCATTAATAAAAATGGAATATCTTACACTTGTCATCCTTTGCTGACTATTATAACCAAATCATGTGGAGCAGAGAAAATGCTAGAAAAAATCTGTTGTGTTTTGAATGACCAGCTGTACGACACAAGACTCTTGACTTTTCTGCCATTTAACTGGTGGTCAGATCTTGTGCTGGAGAACTGTCAATTTTACCCAGAGTAAATGAAGTGTAGACCCAGGGAGTTATTTGTGAAGAACAGTTTGCAGTAATGAAATAAGAAATAAAAGTATGTTCAAGAATCATTTTCCAACAACAAGAAAGGGCTAATTAATCAGATTAACTGACTGATTTTATCAGCTCTATGGAGCAGGATCTATTACAAAGGAGTGACAACGTATTTGCACCCATACATGCAATCAATGCATTGCTTTTGCAATGAACTATTTGGAAAATCTGGAGTATTTGCAATTATTTAAAGCATTTCACCACCTCTAAATTTTCTAAATTCTTGGTGTTGCTTTAAAAGCTTCATCCAGAATTTGGAGAAAAAATATCTTAATTTGGGGTTTTTTTGTGGGGGGCAGGGGGAGTATAAAATAATAATTTTATTAGTTAGTTTGGGCTTCTATCTATTTCCATGAAATAATACAAGCATAATATTAATTTTGTGTTTCTATCAGCACTGTCCATATCTGACTTCTGACTCCTCAACTTTTCCTTTATTGAGATCCAAATACTTTCAAAGCATCCCTGTTTTGTTTTTGGACCAATAAAAATCTAGTCTACCTTTCTGAAACATCTTGGCTACGGCCTGGACTGAAGAATGCAGGAAGAAGGGTTTCCACAGGACTGGGAGATAATGACTGCAATCTTACTGAAATATTTATAAATATTCCCCTTGGAAGAAGTACTAGACCATGCAAAATGCAAGAATTTTCAAGACTTCTCTCAAAACTATTGCACTCTTAAAAAATTTCATAGTTCAAGATCGTAAACTATAAACTACCATTTAGTGGGCAAGGGAGCCTAGAGGAGCATTTACTATTTTGCCTGAACCATTTTAGGGTCACTGCAAAATAGCAAGAAAATCAAGAATCCACTGTCAGCCTTGCTACGTGGTGACCCCTTTCTAACATGGAACTGGGGCAGTTAGCAGCTCAAGCCTTAGGATGGCAAAGGCTAAATAAGTGTTTTCAGCTTTTTGCCAATCTTGTTGCTCAGTTCATCACCCAGTAAAATTCTGTGTGAGCAGATTTAGAAAGAGTGGAACAATCAGTTTCTATATCTAGGTTTCTGGGTGTTCTGTTTTCCTATTTCCATTGATGGTTTTTTTGAAAGACACTTACTTTCAGCCCTGGTTGGAAAAAGACACTTTTCTTCAGCTGTACACTGAGATCCTCATCAGGAATTAAAGTTGTGTTTGTTACTGATATCACCAGATCCTAGATAGGTTTCCAAGTCTTTAACAACTGAGATAGAGCTTGAGGGGTTAGTCCTTTGCAGATAACACAAGAAACATTTAATGTGAAAATCCTGTAAGAAAACTAGCAGCCAAAGAAAATCTAGCTTTTGATGTTCTTAGTGCTAAAGACCAGGACTACCATCATTATCTAGTTGCTTGTGCTCTTTCAGAGGTGTGCTACAGCCAAAGTTGAATATTACTTACATTGTTAAAGAGGATTTCCAGCTTCTTCACTTTGCTTGGGATGATGCAGACAACCCATAGGTGATCTCTATACAACTGGATGACACTAGGAATCTGTAAAGAGCTGTGGGAAACAGTTTTATGTAAGCACATTCCCAAGACAATGGTTACTGAAAGAAGTTTAATTTGACCCTATTACCAATCTGCTGGCCTGTGTGAACCATGGTAATGTCAATAGCTCAGGATCTATAGGTAAAGAACATTTTGTGGAATAACTGATAAAATCTGGTTTAATATAACCTTGTGTTACTTTATCAAGGAGTATATGCTCCCTTCCTTAGGCACAAAACTAATTTTAAGTGGGATAGGGATGTTGAAATACCATTTAAGATTATACTTAAGTTTTACTGCCTCTTTGTCCCGGTTCCCTATGTATGAAATGGGCAGAAAAACAGACTTTCTTTTAAAGCCACTCTGAGTGTATGTCAGTTTTGGAAAACACCACCCCTCTCTGTGATCTGTCGGATGCCTACAAAAATATGGCCTTGTGGCATGTAGGGATATTGCTGAGGAATATGAATACTAATAAGTTGTTCTCAAAGCCAGAAGAGAAAGATGCAGCAAAAAAGAGATAAAGAGAAAGAAGGTCATTTCCTCAGGTGAAGGTAAGCTGATTCAGGCAAACACTAAGAAAACAAAATCTCCATGTAGACTGACAGTCAGAAAGTTGGGAGAAAAGAAAAGGACAAAATTTAGAGACTTTTGCATGGAACTTATATAAAAAGGAGGCTTAAAAACAGTTTTGAACACTGTTATAAATAATAATATAAATTCCTGTTTTTCTTGAGAGTATTACAGCTACTGATTATTTTAATAATTATGAAAGGTGCCTCTTTAGTAGAGCTAGTGGCTTTGTTATGCTAATAAACAGATGTAACATTGCAACTCCAAAGCCATAAGAAAGGATTCTTTAAATGCCCACAATTCTAGTAAAGCCATAAAGAACTATGTGATTGCAGCATGTAGCATTCTGAAGAGCTTCAGCTCTATGTCTCATAGCAACAGAAATACTGTATTACTGTATTACTGTATACTGTATAGTGATTTTAATGTGTCTTGAGATGGGTATTTCAAAATGTTGTTACTGAAGTGATTTTTCATTCTGTACTAGGCAATCTAGCTTGGTATCAAAAGCTTTTCAGATGCTCCTGAGGAATACAGATGTAAATTGTTTCTCCAGCACATGACCAGGAAGGTATCTTTCAGTTTAGGAAGCTGTGAGCAGCTGTGAACACCTACCACCATGTTCTGTGATTACATTCACTTACCTGAGGAGACCACAATCAATTTGGTGGCAACATCCATCAGCTTCGTCCTGATACTGGAGTTGTATTGATCCCATGACCACGAGACAGGCATGTCCCTCTATGTGATGGATGGACGGATGGTCTTACAGCAAGTTGTGCTAGGATTCCTCATAATTTAATTCCCTTGTGTACACCTTTCTCTTGTATAAGGAAAGATATTAAACTCTTTAAAAGGTAGGGCATGCCTGCGTATTGATCGCAAGACTGATGCTCTCTGGTCACCTGCTGAAGGAAGAATGATAAGCTGCAAAAATTGGAGAAATTGTGGTGTTTGAGAAAAGGGAAATCAAGAAATAGGCTGCTAGAACAATTCATATCACTTGTGACCCATTCTGCTGACTTCTAAGTTTCTTCCCCCTGCAAGACAAAATCCACAAAACAAATCCCACAAAAACTGTGGTGTCAAACAACCTATGGTTTATATTTACTGCTCTGAAAATCGGATTGAGCTCGTGAATTAGAGAATTTGTGTCTGTGGGTCTGCTTCACCATACATTACGTACAGTACAGGTAAAATAATTCCTAATTGTAATAGTCAGATTTTGGATTTACAGGTTTAAAATCATACAAAGGAGATCCTCATTCAGGTATGCTAATTTTAGCCTAAAAAGCTAGAATAAATGTTTTCCACCTATTTATATAGTGCACAAAATTGTCAAATTCTTTAATTCTCCAGCTTGTCAGTCACTGCAAAATCTTAACCCCTTCTTCACTTTGTCAGCCTCCTCCACAATACTGCATTATAAATTTTGCTCAGGAATTGCATTAACCTTTGTGAGTTCTGGTGCTTTGTTGACTTAAAGAAATAAGGCCAAGTGTGTTTGAAATGACAGCAGAAGACTGCAAATGATGGCAAGATGTTGTATAAACCTCCAAGCCTTTAAAATCTATTACAGTTCTTTTTCATCCTCTTTTCTTTCCAGTGGTTCAACTGCCTCATAGATTTGAATAATTTAATTTTCCATTTGGGAAGATAGCTTCTTCTCACATTTTTCAGCTCAAATTCTTTCTTTTCCCTACATTTCTTCTTCTGTGCTTTTGAATTTGAATATTTTGTTGTCGGTTTTTTTTTCCCATGCATAGCCTGACTGCAGTTCTTGATTTCAGGCACAAGAACCTACAATTCTACATTCCATGACAAAAGATTAATACACCAAGGCATCCTTTATTCAACTCTACAACACTGCTGTAGCAATTGTACTCACAGCAGGGATCCTGACAGACAAGATGTGACAGCTGCAGTTTTTCTTGCAAAATAACTAAAATCAAGGAGCTGGAGACAAGTTTGATAAATACTGTAACAATACTGATGTGGTAACCTCGATAGAAATTTTTTTTCTCTTTGAGTACTTTGACCTAATATCTCTTTTTTTTTTTGTTTCCAAGTAACTTTCAAAAATCCATGCCAAAATTATCTGACTAAAGAGCAATTGTCAAATTTTTCTGAAGTTCATGTACAAATCCAAGAAGTAAATTCAAGCTAGCTGACAGTTTAATAAGAAGGCACATTCTATTGGAAAACTTTGAAATGAGAAAACAAATTTCTTAGAATACATTCTATAGCATCAGTGAAGGCAATTGTTTTTTCAGGATAGAATGAATAAAAGAAGGCAGCATTGGTAGGTGCTAAAAGGGTGATTCAGTGCAGCACATTATACATGAGTTTGCTCTTTGAAATAGCTATGAGGAAGAGGTAGCATCTGACAAATATGCAGACTGTTGCACTGCAGTCACTGGTGAGCTGTTTGTTATCTGTCAATGTTTAGTACTACACAGATCCTGCAAATTTAAATTTCTAGTGATCATGTTGATGTAAGTGATCAACAAAACGTTGGTAATGATTTTTTTTTAATATATATATGTATTTTTAAAACAAATCCTGTAACTTCACTGTAGTGAGGAGTGGAAAATTCTGCTGGAGGTTGGATTCTGGGGTCTTCACAGTCCATCTTAGTGTTGAGCTTGTCAGTAGACACTGACTGGAGCACTTAAATGCTCAACTGTCTACTTTTGGGGGCAGACAGAAGGCCAAAGGAAGGAGTCCTACAGTCCAAGTTCAGCCAGTAGAGAACTATTTGACCCGAAGTGATATTGGTTTTGTAGTGGTTTCACTTTCTCTAGGGATCCGACGCTAGAAGTATTAGAAAGAAACTTTCAGGATTAGGAAACCAGCCTTCTTTGCATTCAAGTCCATGCTTTTAAACATGTCTGTTATCGCAGTGAGGAAAATTATCCACCTGTAACTACCACAGAACTTCCCACTGGTTGGTGTGTCAGTGTGTTCATGCTGTCGCTCATTTCCTAAGATCTCTCCCTTCGTCTTTCCAGAAAAGTATAAGTTGACCTTGTTATATTACAATATTTATTTGCATGCCGAGTCTGACTCTGCAGGTTGTGCAGAGAGTTCTAAGGTCATTACTGTCAGCTCCTACTAGAATAGATGACTATAAAACTGGATCTCTAGCTGTCTGTTCTCAATAATGGGTGATTCATGTCACAGCTCGTTTGGAAGGAACACAAACTGCCTAAATGTGAGAGCAGATGATGCATTTAGAACACACCATGCACAAGCCTGTACATGCTGCCTGTACAATATGAAAAAGGGGACCCTTTTAAAATTAGCGTAGTTAACAGAGATCAGATATAACTTGTCAACAAGTTGGCTTAAGCAGGATGCAGGACTTTTTGAAAAGCAGGGCATTTAGAAAATGTAGCCATGCAGCCAAGCATTATGGTGTTGCCCTCTTTAATAAAAGATCACAAGCCTTGCACTGATTTTGCAAGACCAAGGGCTTGAAGCCTTGTCAGGCTTGGTCTTTCTGAACTTGTCCTGACATAACTGCAGCTTTGTATTAACTTGGTTTAGCTACACAGGGTACAGACATGCATGGAAACCTCAAGTTTGTAAACAGATCAGCCATGGTTGGTTAAAGGAATTCAGATCTTGGTGGACAAACTGGATTTAGCAATAACAAAGAGAACAGTGAAAAAATATGCAACATCTGTAAAATGGCATTTTTATATGAAATTTGCAAGTAGGCTAACCAATAAAGAAAAAGTAGGGTGTAAATATGTGCTAGCAAACAAAGAACATCCCAAGCAAACATCAAGCAGAAAGAAGTCACTGCCAATAGCATCATAGTCCTCCCAGTGAAGGACTTGGGATGCTCTACAGCCATCTCCCCCCACCTCCCCTTCCCCAGCCAGGTGGAAGCCATGAACTCCAGGGCCTGGATGACAGTGAAGAGGTGAACATAATACCAGGGAAAAGGGTAGAGGATAGGGACTGTGCTTTTAAAAATCATCTTAGCTTGTCTATTATAATTGCTGAGACCTTTTCTCTGTAGTGGTATTCTTTAATTTGTTTCACTTTTTAATTTTTTTAAAAATACATTGAGGTAGACTAATAATAAATCTTTGATTAGCTTGTTAAGATTTCAGTTATAGTAGCAACAAGTTCTTGGCTTTACATGTAGATTTTTTTTCTCCTTTCCCATTAATAAAATTTTGAAGTTACCGTTAAATCATACTCCTTTTTGTTTTTCCTACATAAATTAAAGCACTTTGTAATCCTCCACTTCCAATCTTCAGCAAACGCAGTTCCTCAAACATTTCTCTGCCCTCCAGATGGTGTTCAAAGAAAGAGGTTTGGAAGGTACTTCCACCTGAGCTATGGACCTTGTGTCCCCTGTCAGCCTTACAGCAAACAAAGAGAGTTCTGTGTCCAAACTACCTGATCAGTTTTATCTGTCTACAGTGGTAGGAAAGACAAAAGTTTTGTAGTGAATTCACCTTCACAGACACTTGAAGGCTTTCTGTCTTCTGTCTAGTTGGCCACTGGCTCCAGCCTTCCCCAGCTGGTCTATCAGTGATTTCTGGACAGTAAAGTGCAGCTCCATTTGATGATTTTTTTAAAGAAAGTACATCACCAAATGCAGCAGAAGAAGGATCTTATCTCAAACAAACAGCAGAAAGAGACAACAGGCGAAGACAAAACAGGAAAATCTTTCTCCATATTTCCTGTGGATTCATTCATTCATTAATCACACAACATTCCTGCAGCAGGCACATATTTCACAGATATTAACTCTAAATCTATCCTATGCTTTGTAAATCTGCATTTTTTCTCCTTGCCTGAAGAGTTGCCTAGGTAAACATATCACTCAAATTCAGACACATTTGTGTGGTTCAAAGTCTGTAGGATGTTGACCTCCAAGATTGCTTACAATAGTCATCCTAAATTTATCCGACTTTTAACCAGACTTCTTGAGTGTTTGGTCCCTATGCATATGGCAAGAGAATATTGTCAGGTGAGGTTAAAACTGTCAGCGTTCTGTGGTATTTCTTCTCAATTTAAGCATATGTTCTAGCATGGGAAATTATTTGGCCCAATTTCCATTCCTGGCACTGAACCTCACTCTTCAGTTCTACTTTAAGGGAAAAAAGAAGGGGAAAAACAATCCTCAAATGCAAACCATACATGATTATCAATGAGAAAGATTTTCAGCCAGGAATACTTATTTTTAGACCTACATCTGTGCTCTATGATATTCATACACAGGTATTGGAAGAGAATGATAATAAAAATATCTCCATGTGGCTGATTGCTGTTGGCTCTCCCTGGGAACACAAAGCAATCAGCCTCTTTATGTAGTCAGTGCAGTACAAGACACCCCAGGAATGGAGAGTTTTTAAATATACAGCCTTCTCCTGTTGCAAATAAGCTCAGAAATTGTGTAGGGAGCTGAAAATAGATAGGCATGAAAAGAAAGGATATTATTGTGACTGACTAAATCAAGGCACAATGACAGCAGAACAGCAAGAGCCTTGTTTGAGGTGTGAAGTCTCAAGTGGGAGCAAATAAGAGGAGAAGTATGTGATCAGCATCAGTCCCAGACTCTGCATTTTCCAATAGATTTGAATTTTACAGGTCTCAGGAGCCATTAGCTTCTTGTCACTAAAAAATTCATGAGGTCTAATATCTAAGAAGACTTCACATGGAGATCTTGACACAGGAACCAAGAGATCTTTTTGTTATCACAAGCAGGATTATCATAGTGAAATGAAACAGCATAATTGTAAGAGAACTTGAAATGCTGCAAATACAACTGCTGCCTTTCTAGGTTCAGCAAGGATACACTTTCAAGGGTACACCTGTGCTCTTTGGGAAAGGAAATCAATAGCCAGATATTCAGTGTCCATCCCAGTAGCTGCAGAGGTTATAGTGGAAATAATTATTCTTATACGAATATTTGAAAAAAACATTCTCCAAAGCTTTTTTTTTTTTGTAGTTATTGTAGTGATACTTACAGTAAAATCTTTGTCTTATGAGATGAATAAGAAAAACTCACAATCAGATTTTTTGCAAACTGAACTGGATTCTCAAAAATTCCCATTAAAGTTAGATGCCTTTGCAAGCTTGTTCTTAATTAGACTTTTCCCTTGTCAGAGTCACAAAAAAATAACCCTTTAAAAGAATTGCAGAAAATCACTAGTCTGTCCACCTACCTAAGGGTGTGCTCAGCTGTTTTGTGTCCTTCTGAGGACTGTTCATGTAATTTTTTTCTTCGAAGTTTCAGATTGTTGGACGTCCAAAAGCTGCCAGGAAATCTGCTCCAGTGCTCTGCTATCCTCACTGACCTATTGAAGTATCTAAACTTTTTTTTTTCAGGTTGCAGTTTCAGCCTTTATTTATGTCCTATGTATCATGGATATCATGTCCATTTGCAGGACTTTCAGGCTTTGAGAACATTTATGATGTTATCTGTCAGTCTTCTCTCCTCTAGCCAAAAAAAATCAGTATTCCATCAGTATTTCCATATAGATCATGAGTTCCAGATCACTATACTTTCCCCTTAGAAGTCTCTAATTCACATATACTGCTCCTGATAGTCAATACTCAGAACTGAACACAAGGTTTTATTAGAGATTTTATTAGCAGTGAGTGTAGTGGAAGTGATAACTCATGTATGTTGTATAGCACATATTAGAGTGTAGACATTTCCCTACACCCTGCACACATATACAGCCGGTGTTGATCCACCAGAATCCCACATCTTTTTCTAGGTTATTGGCTGCCAAAGCCATCTCTTCTCCAATCTGTTTTTATTTGGTTGGTGATGCTTATGTCCTCTAATTGTTCTCATTAAATTGCAACTGGGATTTTTTTTTTTCTCCAAACAATTTCTCCCTTTGGAATTTCAATCCTGTTTTCCGATGTGTTTGCAGCTTAGAGTCATCTGTGTATTTAATAAACACAGTCTGTATTCCTTCGAGCAGATACATAAGTGTTTTAGGCTAAGGATAAACTCCTCAGGAACTTCACCTTATGTATCATTCCACTTTAAAGGCATACCCTTGATAGCTACTCTTTGAGTATGACTTTCCTGACACCTTTACATCAAATTTACAGATCTTTCCTAAGCTTCCTTGTGAGAACAGTACATCAAATAGCAAGAGAGTCAGGCTAGAATGAAGATACAGTTTATCTGTTGCTTTGTCCCTCTCTGTAATGGGAAATTCCCTGTTAGTAAAAGAAAAAATTGTCTCCCTATTCTCATCTAAGTATTTACAAAGAGTTTATTTATGATGGTACTTTCCTGGGACTTAAAGATTCTTTGTTCTTCCTTTTATCCCACTTTAAAGGTTGTCACTTCATTTTGCCTTTTTTTTTTCCGTCTTCCAGAAATTTGCTCATTTTTTATGAGATTTCAAAGTGGTTCTCTGAACAATAAAGAGATGAGATCATTGGGTCCAGCACATTTGAAAGCACCTGTGTTTCTAAGAATTGCTAAACTTATTCATCCTTTCAGTTTTTTTAAATGTCCGACCACATTTAACTTTTTAACAGAAGACTAATGAATCAGATTCTTCTCCTTTGTAGTGATGAATTCATTGTACTGTAGTCATTGAATCAACTGTTTCTTAGTTTATTCTTTTACTGAAAATGTACTTACAGAGAGTTTTTACTTGATTTTGTGTATCTTTCTGTAGTTTTTTTCTTTCCAAATTTATTCCTAAAATTCTGCCACCACTCTACTGTTATTTATGTGTGAAGTCCAACTTTGTTTTGATTTCTTATTTGCTGTGGGAAAAGAGTCCCCATGCAGGTAAATGGACCTCATCCTGCATAGAATCATAAAGGTCTGAAAATGCCTTTAAGATTATTGAGTCCATAGCACCACCATGTTCGCCAACTAAACCATATCTCAAGTGCCATAGCCACACACTTTTTGTACACTTTCAGGGATGGTGACCTCACTGCTTCCCTGGCAGCCTGTTCCAATGCTTTACAACTTATTCAATGAAGAAATATTTCCTAACATCCAATCTAAACTTCCCCCGGTGCAATTTTCCTCTTGCCCTATCACTTGGTACCTGGAAGTAGAGACTGACCCCTAACTGGCTACAATGTCCTTTCGGGCAGTTGTAGAAGAGTGCTAAGTTCCTCCCTGAGCCTCCTTTTCTCCAGGCTAAACCCCCCCAGCTCCCTCAGCCACTCCTCATAGGACTTGTGCTCCAGACCCTTCCCCAGCTCCATTGCCCTTCTCTGGACATGCTCCAGCCCCTCAGTGTCTTTCTTGTAGTGAGGGCCTCAAATCTGAGCACAGGATTCAAGGTGTGGCCTCACCAGTGCCCAGTACCGGGGGACAATCACTGCCATGGTCCTGCTGGCCACACCATTGCTGACCCAGGCCAGGATTCCATCTGGGCACACGCTGGCTCAGGGTCAGCCATGGTTGACCAGCACCCTCAGGTGCTTTTACTCTGGGCATCTTCCCAGCCAGAAAGCTTTCCAGCTCTCCAAGCACATCATATTCTTTTTCCACTGTAAAACAAGATTTTTTTATTTCTGATTTTAATGTTTTCTTTTAAAACAACTACTTTAGCCAGTCATCTTTTTGATATCTATGGTCATTTCCTGGACTGAAATTCAGGGTTTTGTTTCCTTTTCCTGGATCTGCTTATTGAACAAAACACTCTCCCTGGCAAGGCACTTTGCCTCAGTTTCTCTATCTGTTAAAAGGAAATAGTAATATTTATTCTTTTACAGAACCCTTTCACACGAACTGTTGAGACACTGTGGGGCATTATTAATCAACAGAATTATTGAAATTCCCTAATGTGTTGAGGAGCAATGCACTATACTAAATAAAATGGTTTGAATTATTTCAAAGCTGCTATTTTGACTATTTAAAGTGTTTTGATGATCTGTGTTTAAAAAAGTAAATGGTTTAAGGGAAGAGAGTTGTGTAATATAGTCTCTACATTTAAAAATATTATTGAACTCCACAAGCAATTTGAGCTGAATCTTCAATAATATATCTAAACCATAGACATTTAAATTAATATTTTCTCATTTATCCTATTGCTCAAGCTGGTTACAATGCTTGTTAATATTTAACTGGAAATGCTAGGAACTTCAAAACTGTGAGGTTTTTGTCATTCTAAAGAGAACTGAATTTTCTGATTTTACCTTGAAAGAAAAACTGTTCAGGCTGACATATCTGTTAGATACTGGCACCTACGATTTAGTGGTTTTTGTAAATGTTAGCCATGGACAGAGAAATACAGTAGGGTGAGAGCGGATTGTATGGCAGACCATGCCAGGCCTGAGGCATCGTTTCATTCAGTTAATTATGCCAGCCAGCAATTAAATTTGTAGTACTAGTCAGATTTATTTACTGTGTAATCTTTTTCTCCCCCTGCTTTCCTTTTTATCAGTAGTTCAGAGCCTTGAGGGCTTACAGAAAGAACTATTGATGACCACAGTGCTCTCTGTACATCTGGGATAATTGATTGTTAACAGTGACATTTTCAAGTTTGAGATCTGTTTATGAAGAAAACACTGTGCTGATGCTCCAGGGACTGCAGAGGGGAAAAAAGAAAAGGGACATGAAAAAAATTATAATGTGGCTTTTATGGAAGAAGATGAAAGGTTTGTTTTGTTCTTATTCTTTTTGCCCACATCAAAAATGCTGTTTATTGTGCAAAAGAAGGTATGATATAGACTTTATGAACTGATTGCTTTTGCATCTGCTCAGCTTTCAGAATAGTATTGACAGGTGGAATGGGGACAAGTAGAGAACATCAGGGACCTGTATCTTTGCAAGAGGTGAAGCAGGAGTGTGACTCCCATGCAGGGCAGAATATTTTGCACAGGGCTACATCACTGATAAACTTCCAGACTTGTTTTGTTTTGGAACTGAATGCTATTGGGTAACTGCAAAGCAAGGACCTACCATGCTTTTATTGTACCTGTTGCACTCCCTTTAGATATTTAAAGGTGACGCTGTAACTGTTTGTTTAGGAGGGTTTATTTTCCAATGTTTTTATTTTCTTTTTTCCAAGTAATCTAGTTTTACTCATCCTAGCTACATGGAGCTCTTGGGAGCAAAGCATCTGAGGACAAAGCTGTAACATGAGTTTCAGCTGTGAAAGCGGAAGCAGTGAATTGAGATTAGAGATGCTGTACCATGTGGAAACAGGGTACTATCTTTCCATCAGATGTTGTAGAATAGAAGAGTCCAGGTTTTACCATTTGTTGTGAGTTCTTCAAGGTTTTTCCCTAGTAAGGTTTTAAATTAAAAGATAAGAGATTTAGATTAGGTGTTAGGAAGAAATTTTTACTCAGATGGTAGTAAAGCACTGGCACTGGTTCCCCAGAGAAGCTGTGGCTGCCCCATCCTTGGAAGTGTTCAAGGCCAGGTTTGATGGGATCCTGAGCAACATGGTCTAGTGGGTAGTATCCAGCCTGTGATGGTGATGTTGGAACTAAATGATCTTCCAGGTCCCTTCCAGCCCAAACCTTTCTGCGATTCTATGATTTGCATGGAGTTCATTTCAAAAAAGACGGTTAATTTACATTAGGTACAACGACTTTGCAAAAAGATAAAGCCATTCATCCTATAAATCTATGAAAGTTCTACAACTTATTGAAAAAAGAAAAAAAACCGCAAATCTCAGGAGCGTAAACTCCAAAGACAAAAGACAAAGTACTGGACAAGATGTGGCAAGTTGACCTTGGCTAGCTGCCAGAACACCACCTAGCAGCTCTCTTATTCCCCATTCTTAAGGGGACAAAAATAAGATGGGAAGGCTTCTGGTTCAAGATAAGGAGATTATAAGGGAGATTATTTACTGGTTACCAGCATGGGCAAAACAGACTCATCTTGGGAAAGATTAAGTTAATTTATTGACAATTAAAAATAGAGTAGGATGGTGAGAAACAGAGATGAAACTAAAGTCACTTTACAGATACTTCTCCCGTCTTTCTAGGCTCAAATTGATTCCTTCATTTCCAGCTCTTCCATTTCAACTTTCTATTCCCTGAGGAGGCACAGGGAAATAGGGAATGGGGATAGGAATGGGGAGTGGGGTTTATGGTCAGTTCATAACACTTTGCATTGACTGCTCATTCCTTTTCACACTGTTCCCCTGCTCCTGCTCCTCTTTCCCAAGGGAGAGAGTTCTTCATGAGCTGTTCCAATGCGGTCTCTTCACATAGGCTGTAGATCTTCAGGAACAAACTGCTCCAGTATGGATACCCACAGGGTCACAGGTCTTGCCAGAAAACCTGCTCTGGCATGGGCTCCTCTCCATGGGCTGCAGCGGGGGCCAGGAGCCTCCTTGTGCATGGGCTCTGCACAGACTGCATCTTCAAGGCACATCCACCTGCCAGGGCATGGGGCTGCCCATGGGCATCAGTGTGGATGCTCTGTGCTGCAGGAAGAAAATGTGCTTCTCCACTGGCTGCAGGGAATGTCTGCTCTGGCACCTGGAGTACTTCCTTCCTCTCCTTCACTGAGTTGGGTGTCTGCAGAGTTGTTTCTCTCCCTCTTCTTACAGAAGCCACCCCGCCAGTCCCTCCTCTGCCAAAACCTGGCCACATAAACCCAATACACAAGTGGAACAGTAGGACATTTTCACAACATTTGAGTCTCTAAGGGACCATTTACACAATCATTTCTCACAAACCATTGCTTTTATCCAGCTTCAGTTAAACCAAACTTTTCTGTTTGGGCAAATATAAATCTCATTTACAAAACAGGGAACACTAGCTGATGGTAGTGCCAAAAGACCTTAAGAACATCAAATCAATTAGGTAAAAAATGTCCCATTTTAGCTGACAAAACATACCTCATGAGGCAGACAAAAGCAAAATTGTCTACAAGCTCTCAATTATATTGAGGTAATGGAGTTTTTTTCTGACTCAGGTGAGCAGTATAAATAGATTAACTGGTAACATCATGCAGATGACTGAGATAGCTCCTACAGGAGTGCTCCAGAAAGAAGGATTACTGTGCACAGAGCTATGGTGAAACTGGAGTGAGGAACTGCTAACTGCAAAAGAGAACAACACTGAAGAACCTCTATTTTCCTTCTGTTTCTTTAGCCCCCACAATAAATCATTCCTATGTTTCCCTGCCTTCAGTGGTAGCAAGTTACATCTTATTTCAATGCTGAATTTGAGTTCAACTTCCAGCTCTTGGCATGATAATAAAGTATGAGAATAGTATTATAGTCTTGGTATAGTAACACAATAAAATTTTATGAAGCTATCATCATGCCTTATAAAGTAGCAGGAAAGGACACAACCTTTTTTTTTTTGGCTTCTTCTTTGCAGATCATCTACTACAATGACAAGAGCAATTATGGAAACAATTATTGCAGGGAGGAACAATGATACTGAGGCCTAAGTTGCTCTGCATGAGCCTAGTTTTACAGTAGTTTAACTTCAGTAAAATCAACCACAGTAACAGGAAAGGGAAATAGAGTGAAGAGGGTCCTAAAATTCATCTTGATGGCCTGAACAGAATGCCAACTGCCTGTCAGGCTTGACTGAGTTAGATAATATTATCTTTATAATTATGTCTTAACTCAGTTGCTGCTTGCCATCAGTGCTCAGAATCCCTGAATATGTTGATGTTACTGACTGCTTTTTTCAGGAGGCTGCTGCTCCTCCTGAATATCATCAAATAAATGAAGGTTCCAGGGAAATGTGCTCTGCAAGTAACTTATTTTCATCTTGTTTCTTTGCTTCAGAAATCTGCTGCTTTTTTGAGTTTTGGTTTGCTGTGTTTTTTAACTTTTATATTCTGAGAAAATTCTAATTAGAATTAGGTCTCCTACAGCAAAACTGCTCCAGTAGTAGTTTCTTTTTGTTTCGTAGCATAAGCTGATATAAACATTGCTATGGTTTATTAAACGTTATATCTTGTTAAGAAGACGGGAAAGTAGAGAGTTATCTGCCAAGAACTGGTCATGATCAGCAAATCTTTTAATAAAACTGTTTTAAAAATAAAACAATAGGATGGGCAGCAATTTTTATTGACTTAGTAAGCAATTAGCCTTACCTAATAAGTTTTGCAGATTAATGTGCAAATTGCTGATTTGATTAACTCTGATGAAGTTTAGCTACCTCTAAAACTGGAGTTACAGAATTACAAGATATCTCAGGAAGACCACAGCTGAAACAGATTGGCTAAGCAATGTGTCTCGGTGGACTTCAGCAGAAGTTGTGCATACTCAGCACCTTAGTGAATCTGACTAGGAATGAGGACTGCTTAGAATTGAAATGGAGGAACTGCAAGCCTATTTCTATGGGAGAAGGCAGTCTGTGAGCTTATAAAGAGAGCAGAACCTGTCTTCGCCAATTCACTGTTTGCTTAATGTTTTCTGACCGAATGAAAATTACATTCTTTCACATTGGTTGCATGTCAATAGAAGATAAAATATAGACTCTCAACAGTGTGCCAATATTTTGAGTTACCCTGAAAACGGCAGAGACACAGCCTTTACAATCTGATAATTTTTTTCTTGCAGAAATGATTAACATGAGTAGGAAGCAGGTTCAATACTGGAGAGTGTCCAAAATTCCAACATGGCATTTAACTCATAAATTAAATTATAACTTATGTCCCTTGCATCTCCTTCATTTTAGTTTTTAATTATATGAGTCCTGATTTTCCTCTGTTTCAGAAATTTAGATTTAAACTCTTGTTAAGGTCATAGTACTGCAGCCACAAGTATCATGCTCTAAGTTATCCCACATCCAAGTTTTCAAGTAGTTATATCTTACTTTTCTGTCCATAGAATCAACCTGAGCAGAGTCTGAAGAATTTTCTTTTACCTATGGCTTGGATTTTTATGTGCAGCTGCTCTGATAGAATTACAGTTGAGTACCTGTAACCTGATCTATGAGACACATAGGATGCCCAGACAGAGCAGTAGCACATTCTGTACACATTATGTCCAACATCTCCTGAATGCACATATCTGTGCATGAAGCTGCTGTAGGTGCAATTCATTAGACTTTGTCTAGAACCAAAAAAGTTGTTTCCATCTCAGTCATGTGCTTTGCTCTGCAGTTAATGGAGCTAAGTGGACATTACTGGCACACAGTCTGTATGACTGCAAGAAGGGGGGAATTTCATTGTTTAAGAATAGGTGGTTAATTTGATGTCCTGCCTAGCCTGCAGCTGCTTCTACAGAGCAGTGCAAGTGCCTCATAAGTCTTTAATTAACTGTCATGTTGGTGGCTTGAAAATCTCAGAACCCTGCAATTGCCTATAAATGCTTATGTTTAGACAATGAAATCCCGTCCTGGGAAGTTGTAATCAGGGAGCTTGAGTTGTGTGGGGCAAGGAAGGCCCAGAACCAGTGATGCTCCTGTTACACCTCCAGGTTCTGGGAAACTACCACTCAGATGAAGAGACTAAAAGGAGTATTTCTGAAAGCACTTCAGCTGGATTATATTCTCATTGAATTCATTGGCAGATATCTTTATATGCTGAAAGTTGTTCTCTTACTACCTATCATATTTCATTCAGTACCTGAATACTGACTTCGGTCCTCAGCCTGCCTGTCTTCCTTTCGTGCATCACTGACCTGCTCACTTCATGAACTAACAGTATTTTGTCCCATGCCATTTTTCTAATTTATAGGAGCATCCCAGAAACTTTTAACAAATTACTTCTTTGTGACAATGTATTTCATTTGTGTAGCAAGGTTTTGGTAGCAGAGAGGCTACAGGGGTGGTTGCTGTGAGACACTGCTAGAACCTTCCCCCATGTCCAACAGAGCTCGTGTCAGCTGGCTCCAAGAGGTGTCCACCATCCAAGGCAAAGCCCATTGGTGACGGTGGTAGCACCTCTGGGGTAATGTATTTAAGAAGGGGCAAAAAAATTGCAAAAGAAAGGCATGAGATATGGCTCTGCTGGCGCCAAGGTGAGGGAAGAAGGAGGGGAGGAAGTGCTTCAGTGCCTGAGTAGAGACTCCCCCTCAGCCTGTGTAGGTCTGTGCTGGAGCAGTTTGTGGAGAATCGTAGCCTTTTGGAAGGACTCAGAGGAGTTTGTGGAGGACTGTCTCCCATAGGAGAGACCTTCACACTGAAGCAGGGGAAGAGTGTGAGGAGTCCTCTCCTGAGGAAGAAGGAGTAGCAGTAATAACATCTGATGAACTGGTAGCAACTCTCATTTCCATCCCCCTGTGCCACTGGTGGGGAAGAGGTAGAGAAAATCATGAGTGAAGCTGAGTGCAGGAAGAAGGGAGGGGTGGGGGGTACGCATTCTAAGGTTTAGTTTTATTTCTCACTATCCTGTTCTGATTGGTATTTAATTAAACAGTTTTTCCCAAGCTGAGGCTGTTTTGGCAGGGAAGGTAACTGGTGAGTGATCTCTCCCTGTCCTTATGTTGACCGTGAGTCTTTTGTTATATTTTCTCTCCCTTGCCCAGCTGAGGAGGGGAGGGATAGAGCAGCTTTGGTGGTCACCTGGTGTCCAGTCATGTTCAAAGGTATCACAGAAACACTACTTCCTTGTAATTTAATAAACTACAGCATGTCTGTTTTAAAACTGCCCTTTGTGTGGTAAAAGCAAAATACTTGACTCAGTAGTAGTAGCAATAAAATCATGTGATGAGGCCCACTCACACTGAGCAAGATAATCTCTGTTTTCTTATGTTGTCTTTTTTGGATTTTTTTTTTTCTTTTTGCCTTTCCTTAGACATGGGCAGAAATCGTCTTCTCGTTTGTCTGTCAGCACCAAGCTATAAGGTCTTATCATAAGTAGGGCTGGTATGTGCTATGTAACAAAAAAGAATTGTCTTGATCAACTTCCAAACTGTATAGTCATTACAATTCTCACTCTGAGGATTCTTCCAAGCCAAAGTCTTCATATTCTGATATTTAGGTGGTGACCAGATAAATTCTGGACATTTTAACAGGATATGGAAATAACCTCAGTTTCTTCTCTGCATGTAGGCTGCAAAAACATGTTCCTGGGCATATGCCACAAAACTTTTGCTTCTTATTGAAGTACTGCCAAATGCTGTAATGTGCATTACAAAGGGAGGACAACTGATTAGCTCTATTAATTTGCATACAGAACAGTCTTCCTTTCACATGCTTATTAATAGAAAGATTACTAGTGTAATTGACCAAATCCACTCAGCACAATTAAAATGGATTTTAAGGGCTTTGATGTACATCACTGTAAGCAAAGGAAGCAACAGTTAAATCCCCAATTAACACAAAGAAAATATGAGACAGGATTTTGTATCATTTCATTGCAAGCAAACAGAAAGAGAATAAATCTCCCCTCTGTAATGAAGTTTACACCCTACAACAAGCAAAACCAATTTAAAGCTATTGTAAATATTAAATTATTCATTTCATTCTCAATAGGTCATTAAAAAGCTGCTTCTAGCTTCTAACATTTGAGTATGGTTCTTGGTTTATGGCAAAGATTGCAAAAGGGAAGGAAAGAAATGGAAACCTCAAAGGAATCCAAAAGCTGAAAACAACAGAATGAGCAAAACAAAGCTGAAGGTCTTTTTATCCTTGGGATTTTCAGAGTGGCTTGAGAGGATTTACTGAGTGTATTGGACTTCTGTGCTTTTAGTTGGTTAAAAAACTAAAGGATCTGCAGTGACCTGGATACTGTCTTAGTGACCCATATGCTGAGGGCATGTAAGTAACATGCATGCCACTGTGACTATCCTGGTAGGACCATCAGGACAGATTAAGACTTGCAGAGCATGATGCCATGACTAAAGCTTGCTCATATCCATCTGCTTTGCTCTACGGAGAGATACATGAACATGCTCTGTGAAATCATGCAGCTTCTGGAGCTGGCGTTGAATCTTGATACCCAGTTGATCCATCTGACTTGAAAACTTTATTTTGTCACCTACAACTTTCTTTCTTGGCCATGAGACAGAAGACTTCGTCTAGCATCCATCTCTTTACCCTCCTGCCTGAGTGCCTCACAGAACCTTCTTGGTACTCACCTGGAAGTATCTCTTATTCTCTGGTTCATGTATGAGTACTTCCGTGTTACCACACAGAAGAGGTATTTTGAGTCTTGAGAGAGCTGTGAAATCCACTTTTGAATATTCTGGTTGTAAGCAGCCTATGGGATACCAGCAGCCTTCACAGTTCAGCTTAGTGACCGCCTTGGCAGTCCTTCTGTGATGGCCGTCTGTGAATAATATTGACAGTGGAACAGCACATTATTTGTTAAAAATAATTGCAGGTAGTGTACAAAACCAGCTTTTCACTTGAAAGAGGAATATTTAGTGGCAAACATAAAGCAAGATCTACTCTAATATAATGTGTCTTGTCCACTGTCTCTGAATGCAGAGTACTCTCTGCAGGGATGTGAAGAAAGGGTACCACAATTGATGTGACTCAGAAAATGGAGATCCGAGACAACTTATTATTTAAAAAAGGAACGAAATAAAGCAATTTCCCTGTAACATGGGCTACAAGACAAAAAAAAATTAAAGGTCTGACATTTTGTTCTCTCAGGCATTTTCTTTTCTAAACATGCAGAGATATTATAGGTGATGGAGGTAACTGCTAGCCCTTTTGTGATCTTTTCACTTTGTTTTCACTCTGTGATGTGGCTGTAGGGAACCTGTCATACACATGTATTAGCCTAGACAGAAGGTTCATAAGAACTAGAAGAAAAATACTGGAAGTAGCAGTATTAGAGTTTGTCCTGCAATAGGATCAGTGTGCAGCCTTTCTGCCTTTGAAAATCTGTGGGGAGCACCTTTGTACTATGATAGTGCAGGATTTTAATGTCTTGCCTTTATTAGGACAAAATCTGATTGAGGTTGGGCTTACACAGAAAACATTGTCCTGGAAGAATTTTCTGGTGTGTTGTTGTTATTGTTGCTGGTTTTGTGCGTCTGTGTTGTCTGGGTTTTTTTTGGTGTTTATTTTTTATTGAGGTGGGGAGAGAGGGTGGTTGTGAATGTTTTTTGGGGGGAGAGTAGCTGTTTTTTGTTACAGCTGGAATATGTGTGTCTGCTTTTTAATTCAGTTGAAAGTTACTGAATCAGTCAGTCTCGCACGTCTTTTCCTTGCTTTAGCACAGACCCTCCGTGTTTCCTTGGCATTCAGTACTGAGGCAGGGACACCTCTGATCAGATACAATTATCTACATATGAATTATTGGCTTGGATCAAATCTCCTCCATACTCAGTGGAGAGGAATAGACACTTTCAAGCAGCTTTTTTGACACTTTCAATTCTCTTCCAGATATTGCAGATGAATTGCACCCCAAAAATGACTATGTCTGTCCAGTTCTAATGCAGGGAACCTGGCATGAATACAGCTGTAAATATTTTTTCTGTATGAAATAAGAAATTATATCCAGGTTGTGTGCCAGCCTATTATGGAGTCCTCAGTGGCAAAATCTCACTCTAGAGCAGTTTGAAATGATCTACATTTTTCATTCTCTTTGTAGCACTTCCTGTCTTACGCTTTGTCTCCAGCTTCCACACATAAGAGCTAGGATAAATGTTCCTGAAAGTTTCTGCTGGCTAGGCAGCTCAATAAAAGTATGATGAACCTTTTGAAGAGGCTTTTTTTCCTTTATACAGGAATCAAACTAATCTAACATTAAAGTCTTTATCACAAAATAAAAGAATTGCCACATGGAGTTAATCAGGAAGCACTATTCTATTTTTAATTCTCAGTCTACTTGAAATCATGTTAAATTGCAAGGATAGATTAAACTCTAGATAAAAGCATCTACATTTGTATCTACCTATGGTATCTTCATGTGTCTTGGGTGCCAAATCTGTTACTGCTATCAGTGAATCCTGGAAAACAATTCAGCTGGCCATGAATAATAATAATAATAATAATAATGTATAATCTAAAGGGGGATAATTTCTCCAAGATTCTTAATTACATTAACTAGAGCATAGGCTAGAATATAAGGAAAGCTCAAAACTTCTGCTCACTGGCGGGCATCTACACATAGATAATTCAAGCTTCTTACTATACAACTGAATTTCCTACTACTTGAAAACCCTCAGCTAAAAGAAGCTAGCATACTCTTGAAGGTCAAATTTTCATGCATATTAGCAGTTCTAAATATAGACGGTAAAGGAGTTCAGGGTGTTCCCCCACCAGTTCATGAAGATGCACATAATAAGTTGCTGCTGCTTTTAGGCATTCCTCAAACAAACAAATTTTCAAGTAGGTAGTTTACTAAAGAATGAATCATTTTTTTGCCTATAAAAACAGCACCGAAAATAGAAGAACTGGTGTATGGAAAGTTTAAGTATGAATTAAGTGGATTAAGCTGAAATGTTTGTTGTTCAGAAAATTGCTCCATGAAGGTAGATGCAATTTCCTTCAGTTTTCTTACTCCCTGGTAGCATTTGTGATTGAATTTACTGCAAACCAAATCCCTCTGAATTGCTGACTAACCCTGCAGTATAGATTGGCTACTAGCACTCTGGGATTCTTCAGCAGTGAATTTACAAGATGAACTGTATGGAACACAGATTTAAATACCCTTATTCAGTAAAGGTTTCTGCTTTTTGTCTTTACCGTGCTATTGGGCACCTAATCAGTGAATAACTTACTGGGTTTTGCAAAAAGTATCTGCAATCTATCATCCTGGTTTCAAACATGAACAAGTGGGTCTCTAAGTAACCTGATCCAGTGGAAGATATTTCTGCTCGTTGCAGGGGGGTTGGACTAGACGGCCTCTAAAGATTCCCTTCAACCCAAGGTATTCCATGTTTCTATGATTCTATGATAAGTAAAAGGAAAGAAATAAAGAAATTGTGTTCATAAATATATCCCAACCAATAGAGAGGAAGATAAAGTGGTCCTTCTAGATTTCAAGGTGTTTGGAGAAGCAATATAATAGTTTTTATTTTCTATCACAGCATTTTCTTTTCTAATTTAGGAATCACCAGGATCCACAATTATGTCAAGTTAACTTTACAGCTATTTTCACTATTTACTATGATTACTTTATTATCTGTGTTAATTTTTTAGCCTGAGTTTTGTTCCACCCTAGCTATTTAGAATTCCTAAGTGAAACTTTGTAAATACTGGGCTGTAACCTTCATCCAAGTTTATGTCAATGACATTGTGCTTGCCATATGAACTGTCTCGATTTCCCTTCACACTTGGACTGGATGACCACTGTAGGTCCCTTCCAACTGAAATATTCTATTCTATTCTATTCTATTCTATTCTATTCTATTCTATTCTATTCTATTCTACAATCTAGCATAATCTGTTTGTATCATTAGTTAAACTTTAAACACTAATTTTTCATATCTATGTATAAGGTATAAAAATATGACAACTTCACTGTGGTCTGCAGAATTTTTTCCCATTGGTATACTTTCATGAATGCTACTCAAATTTACCCCAAATGAGCATATAGCTGTAAAAGATTACTGCTGAAACCAAAATTGCCCTGTACTGTATGCTAGTATAACCAGAAAATATGTGAGAAGGGCAGGAAACATTACATGTCCATTTGAAATTGCAGTTTTTTGCTATATTTTTGTATATCATAATTCTTACTGATTTGCCCTTTTAGGTTGTTGGTATCAGGCAAAAAGTAACACTTGCATTTTTGAGAAGTAGGGTTATTGACAAAGAGTCTATGAGAAATTTAGAAGTTAAAGCATTATCAACAGAAAATCTTCTTATCCATTTCCATAACTTATATGTTTTTAAGATTTTCTTCTGCTGTTTATCAGGTTCTGTGTTCTCCAATTGTAGACAAAAAGGACACGACGGCAAACCTTATTTTCACCACAGTGTTAGTGAGGCAGGTAATGGAATAATTTATCATATTTTACTATTTATAAAAGATCAAATGATTATGAACTCTCAGATGAATGTATTATCTAAAATCCTTTTCACATTTCCTCAAAGAAAGCATCACAGTGTGATAGATCCCCTGTGTCTCCTTATTAGCCAGAGAATTGAATTCCAGATGTTGTCTTCAACAATGCATGAGAGAAATAACAATTATTTTCAAAACTAGCTCAACCTGTTGCCAGTCACGGCAGGTGAAATAGACAGGTATACTTTCTCATGTCCCCTCTTGAATGTGTGGGAACCACTGTCATTGCTGAGTTCACCGTGTTTCTTATGCTGTGACACAATCCTCATGAAAAATTGCAGATGAGGATTAAAGGGATGATCAAATGAATACATGATCATCCTTCAAAGAGCAAGCTTACCTCAAAAGAGGTCGTGCTGTTTAATTTCACATTCGCAAAGGGCCCACTGTAAAATCAATCATTCTTGGGTTATGCCTGAGGCAGATGAAGGTCGCAGCCTTTAGTTTGTTGTTGGTTCAGTCAAACTGAGTCTCAGTATGGACTAGAGCTATCTAATGGTCAGATGCATAAATTAATATTCCCCTATATCTAAAAATCTAGGAATGAAAAGCAATCATCACTAATATGAGATTTAGAAATATTCAGCTATTTTTTAGGAAAAATTGTAAGATTAAGTGGAGATAAATACCAGATAGAGGTTAAAGAAATAAAATAAAATTTTGGCGATCATGGAGAGCACAGATATGCATTAAAAAATACAATCCACAACAGTAGTCAGACTCTCTCAATGGCAATTTCACGTCTCATAGTCAGAAGCCGTCAGACTTGCCATAGGATATAGGTGTGCCTTCAACATATTATTCTTGTGAAGCTCTGGATCCTTCTTCTACTGTGCTCTTCCTCCTTTCTTAGTGTCGTCTGCTATTTCCACTCTGCAAGGCAGATGCCCCATTACATGGAGTAGTGAAACTTTGAGATGCCCAGACCTGGACTACTTCTGGAAGAAGGAGGACCTAACAGGCAATGACAATCAGTCTTGCCAACAGACACCAAAACACTGCCTTTCCCATAATGTGCCAAGGTTATCACAGTTGCGTAGAAATCAGATACTCAATTAATTTTTTTTGTTTCAGATAGCTGAGAGTTGTGACTCCACAAAAGGTCAGTGCTTCTAAGATGGAAATTCCTTTACAGTATAGAATCATAGAATCTTTTAGGTTGGAAAAGACATCTAAGATCATCAAGTCCAACCATTAACCCAGCACTGCCAAACTCACCACTAAACCATGTCCCTAAGTGTCATACCTATACAACTTTTAAATACCTCCAGGGGTGGTGCCACCACACTACTGCCACTCTTTCCTTGCATACACATTCTAGAGAGTGAGATAGCAGAATGAGGGACCTTGCTAGCACACCATCCCTCTAACACTGCTGTGCTACCCCCAGGCTCATCTCTAGTGGCCCTGGTTTTATCCCTTTCCCTCTTGATTTGATGCTTCAATATGAGACACTTAATCTCTCTGATTATTGGTCTGTGTGACTGCAGCATGTGACTGTGCATGTAAGGAGGAGTTCTGGCTCTCTTTGAAGAGAGCAAGGACCCCTTTCATTCCACATTAAAAGCAGAAGATGATCTCACTGTGGTCGTGGTGCAAGGCTTGGTTTCACTGCACAGGCCCAGGAGAATCCCTGTACAGTCAATCCACATGTGAACACTTGGTGTGAATTGCCACGGTCACTGTACATTTACAGATCCAGTTTCAGAGCCAGTGGCTGAGCAGCTGGCTGGCAAGACCCCTTCAAACACAGGTCTCTGCCCCGAGTGGCACCAGTCGCACACTTTTCTGTCCTGCTGATGTTGTGATCTCCTTTTGAAACATGGGCTGCGGGCACAACTTATTTTAATGGCTCCCAACTCTCTCTTTCTGTGTGAATGGCTTAATTGAAGCACTTCTGCAAGTCTGTGTGGTTTTGCCCTATGCATGCACTGCAGAGTAGGCTGCAAGGTCAATCCCTCTTAGCAGAAGTCTCTTCTCAGATACTTTTGGATTAAATTCCAGTTCTAAGCAACCTGATTTTACTCCTGTCCTTCAGATACCTTGATTATTGCTTTTCCAGCTTTCTTTCATTTAATGGAGAAGATTGGTACCCTGTCCATGATGGCATAGACAGTGCCTCTCCCTTTTAACCTAGGGACATTTTAAGAGCTTAAGTGATTTCAAAGCTGACTTTGGTGAAGTGGAGGAATGGGAAAAAAAAAAAAAACAGCAACCAAACCACCATGCCATTAAGAAATGCACGATTGAAAAGGGAATTTTGAACTGCACATCCTCAATCCCTCATTCGAGTGCCTCAGATTTTATGATACATATGGCCCTCTGTCAGGGGATCCCACAGCTGTGGGCAGTTCTTAACAAAGAGCTTGCCATCCAGTAGTAAAAGTGATGGTCAACTCGGCAGTATTATCCCTGCATACCACCATGATCTGTTTGTTTTCAGAGATAATATCCTTTTCATTTATTTGCTTTTCACTTCTGACTTTAACTACTTTAACAACAGTTTTAAAATGAACTGGAATGTTTTGTTACAGGAGTAGACAGAATACATTTTCTTTCTCTCTGAAACTGGGATTTAGATAGGGCTCATGCTTTCTGGGGATTTCAAAAATCTGTGTCTTGGCTCCTCATATACATTCATCCACTGGGCAGGCTGCTGGAAATTACAATGACATTGACCATGTTGGCCATGTCCTTGTGAGCCAGGAGAGTGTTGTTTTGGTCCTTCATCTTTTCATTTGCCCCATCTGGTTTAATTTGAAAGGTGCCTAATGACAGCCTGTTTTTCTCTGTGGGTTCTCACTTATATACTATTGGTGCTTTGCAAATTCTGGATTATGAAGATCTACTGCAGTCCCATGAGGTAAGTAGGTACTATTATCACTATCCAAAAAGGGCAAGGGATGAGGAAATGAGGTCTAATTTGTGTCCTGACAAAGATCAGGGTGAAGGTCTATAGAATAATTTAGAAAGGAAAAAAAAGTCTCCCAGACTATGAGTGCTTTGTCTTTAACAAAGCATGGATCTTTGACAGATGCAAATAACTCTCTAATGAGCTGAGGATCATTCTAGCTTTTGAAACAGAGAAAGAGTCCCAGTGAATCAGGCTGGTCCTCCATCTCACTCAGCAGCCTGTCTCTAAAAATTACCTTTGAGGATTTAATTCAGAAGCAGACACTCTGCAGAAGGATTTTTACTTATCCAATCACTAGGAAAAGAATTCTCCAAAACTTTTGTGATGAATAAATATCTGGAGCAAAGTTTTGTGATGAATAAAGGTCTGAAGCATAAATATTTTTTTCCAGAATTCTTGTTTGCTTTTAACAGTTACTGTTACAAAGCTGGATTTTAATGCTACCAGCTCATATCTAACCAAAGTAACTCAGTAACTATCATTGGTGGCAACTGTGAACACATATTTAGATGTGTTAAAGACCCAATTATAAATTTGAATTCCTAAATTTTACAATCCATCCTTGAAGTTGCACTTATTCATAGCTTTCACCCCTCAGAGGGCTCCAGGAAGGATGTACTGCTCTCTCAAATCCTCTGTATTCTTCCTGGCTTCCTACTGGAGGTGAATTAACCTCAAAAGAAATCTGCATGGCTATGAACTGTCTACAGTTTAACTAAAACATCACTGGAGGATCTAGAAGTGCTCCACTTCTCAGACACAGCACAATTGTATATCTTACATATATTGCTCCCCTGCTCAAAAAGCATTTTTCTTTGGGCAAGGCTAAAACTGTGCAGGGACCTCTTATAGGACACAAAGATGCTTTTTCTGCTCCCAATGCCAGGTGCATTTGTTCACTTGTCAGTCTTTAACATGAAGCGAGAGAAATGTGCACCTAGAAACAGTAACAAACTCCTGACAGCAATAACCTCTCCCCGAATACATTTCTCAGACTAGATAGTAGCAATGAGAATAAACTTTTAGTCATGCTGTTTAATGCAGTGCTGGTAAGTTCTATAGAGCAGAAGGTTCTTTCTACCTTTTTTCCATACCACCCAGCTCAGGAAGGACCACTCTGACAGGTGAATCTAATCAATAGCTATGCATAAATTTTGTTTAAATTAAGAAAGATCATATTGCAGCCTCCTGAGGATTCTGATTTTAATATATTAAAAGATATATGATTTTTGAACTTGATAGAAACCAATGCATTTTTGCCCCATCAATAATATATCATGTGTAAATTAGTGTCTGAATTAAGGTTGTGTGGCTTCAGTGAAAAAAATAGCAATGGCTTTATTACACAATAAAATGTCCTTAATTGTTGGACTACAGCAGCTTTATAACATACCATTATTTTTGGTAACAACCTCTGCCTTTTTATTGATCTCAAAATGTTATCAGTCAGAGCCAGATTGAAAGTAAAACTGAAGAATAACATTACAGGGCTGCTGCAATTGAGTGAAATAAATTGATGCTGGCCTGGCTTTGAATTCAAAATGAAATGTAATTAATGAGAAGATTTACAGAATAATACATTTCCAACTTTTGAAGCCAAATGTTCTCACTCAAAGCAATAAAGCATTACATGCAATTTAACTGCATTTCTCAAACCATGAATGGCTTGTTGTCAAGCCTCTTTTTGTTTGCTTGTTTGTTTGCTTTCTTGTGGCTTAATTAAGGAGCATCTCAAGGTACAGTTTGGAGCTACTCTAATGTCGCTAAGCACTCAGCAAGTGTGGCAGGACTGGAGACTGTGATGGCAAGAGGCTATTAAAACATTTTCCTGTTCCCATCTGCTTAAATGCAGCTTATGGATTTAAGATTCCACATTAAAACAGTCAGATTTTTTTTTCTGTGTGTTTTTTTTTTTAATCCTAGGGAGAATTTTAAGAGCTGGAAAAACATAACTGGGAAATGCTAACTAGAGGCTGTGATTTAGTTCCCAGTCCGGATCCTCCAGGTTCATCCACAACTCTGTAAAACAGACATATTTAGGGAAGAACTTAATTGGGTAACTAGACCTACACATATCCTTAACTGATTTTTTAAATCAGTGCATTGGTCCGTAATCCCTCAGGGCTGAACCTTGCATCTTACCATGTCCTTAGTTCTGTCAGAACAGAAATGGTAATAATGGACTAGTTTAGGCTGTAAATATGCAGAGCTTATACAATGACATCAAGTTTAATGGCAAGAAAATAGCTGTTTTGGGAGGCTGTAGTGAAATCCATTGTCTGGGTTATCTTCTAAAGCTCTATACATAAAAATATTGATATTCCTGATAACTGAATTCACTCTGTCTCACTTACTCCCTCTTTCACTCTTCCCTGGGAGCAACACTGCTTGCGTAACTTTCCAATGGTTCAAAAGTTTTCAGGTATAGGCAAGCACGCAAATGTTTAAAATCTAGAATGAAAATGGTAACACAATTCACCTCAATTATTCACCTCAACCTCATCAGAGTCAGTGTTTTGTTCCAAGGATGTAAAAACGAGGGTGGGTGTGCCATGGTAGTGGGAAATCTAAGTGAAATTGCTGAGTTAACAGTGAGAACCAATGTGAAGAATTGCAGAAAGATTGTTAGAGACTAAAAGACTTGGTGATTAAGTGGTAGATGAAATTCAGAACAGATAAATGTAAAATGACATACGTGGGGAAAAACAATCCAAACTCCACATATGAAATTATGGGCTCTGAGCTAACTGCTATTACACAGAAATGAAATCTTGGGGTTATAACATATAGTTTTATTGAACTCAGTGCCCAGCTCTGGTAAGAAAATGCAAACTGAATGTTAAAAATTGTTATGAAAGAGAATAAAACAGAAAATACCATTATATCACCATGCAAAGTGCCGGTGTGCCTGCATCTTAAATTCTGTGTGCAGTTCTAGTCTCACTTTCAAGGGCATAATGCTCCTAGAAAAGGGCAAGTGGACAGTAGCTCAGGTAATCAATGGTGGGATGCAGATAGCACATGAGAGTAGACTGAACAGGATGCAGCTCTTCAGGGAAAAACAGTGGAAACAGAGAGAGAGTGGTATAAAGGCTGTATACATTCTTGTGGGATGCTCAAAGGGATTGTAGGAAATAATTTTCCACTGTCTCTACCGACACAGAACCTAGAAACTTCAAGTTAAGGTAGCTGGTAGCAGCTTCATAGCAAACAAAGCAAGAAAATATTTCGTTCATCTCTGAAATTCCCTGCCACAAGGATCTGTGTGTTGCAACTGTGCATAGAGAAGATGACTGGATGAAGTCATAGAATAACAATACACTGAGGGCTAATGAGCTCAGAAAACAGGTCTGGCTCAGACTGTCCCTAAGCTGGAAATTTTTAAGAAGCATAGGACTGTTCTTGCATATCATTGCTGTACAGTCTCCATGTCTGTATCCTCCTCCCAAGGAAGCTGCTGCTGGCCGTCTCTGATGACAGGACGCTAAGATAGCTGACCCAGGGCAGCTGCCCTCTCATCTGTGCTTATTCTGTGCCATAAGCTGTCCATCCTCAGTCACCACTATTGCATGCTGCACGTTTGCAGCAGTGATGGCTGCAGAGTTTAAAACTTCCCTGTCTGCCTTGCTAAGGCTCATGCTGTTTCCACCTCAGAACACAGCATCCAGCCTCCACCAGAGTTTCAGTTGAACCCATACATTTTTTTATCTAAATCTGGATTTACTCTGGCCATTAGAGAGATAGAGTTTGGACAATGAATTGAGATTAAAACCTGAAAGATAAGAAAGCTGCCAAGGTTCAACAGAGCTCAGCGCTTACGTTATCTCTCTCCACAAGCTGTCTAGTCCTGCTTATCCACACAGAAAATGTAAATTCATCTTTCTAAAACAACGAAGACATGAAATTAGCATTAACAAAGCTAACTACTTTCTCTCTGGCTGAAGACTGTAGATTGGAGAAAAATGTCTAGGTTCAGCATGTAACATGCAGCTGAAAAATTCTCCTTTTTCTCTATTTTCTCAGTATTCTCCATTCTTGCCTGGTAGTCGTTCTGCCCCCCCACCCACTTCCTACAAGTTTCTTATCTGTGTATTCTTGAACTTATCACTGCAAAATTGAATTCTCCTTTACAGTGGAAGTGGTAGAAACCCAGCCTGCACTTAGGGAGAAAAAAATACTATTCAATTTGTTCAGAACTGCTGTGCAAATAAAAACAAGAAGAAAATGACTGATTAAAATGAAACTCCCAGCAGTAGACTTTTGCACTGAGTTGAAATTTGTTTCTCCTGAAGCATACTGTCTGAAAGTTTCTCTCTGTTTATCAGCTGAAGCACTTCTCTTCCCCCAGAATTCATCTGAATTTGCACTTGTCAGCTTAAAGATGACTGAGGGCTAAATTCCGTCCTATTTTATTAAGTGCAGCACTGCGGTAAGAAGAAATTAAATGTATTCCTACTTACTTGGTAGGCTCACCTGGAATTTGGGGTAGTCTCTTTCAAGAGTGAGGAAAAGAGGAAGATGCTTTCTTGTTGCTCTTATTATGATTGCATAAAATATGGTTCCCAATATGCTTGCTGCAAAGTTTTACAATTAAGTTTAAAGCCAGCATTCCTGTTTTCATGGATGACTTCATCTTCAGTGAGTAAATGAACTCCTTACAGTCAAGTTAACCATCAAGTTTATGCATAGACCTTGCTTTCATCATTAGAAACTGTCCAGATACTTGAAATGACAGGGTAAAGACCCAGCCAATGGGTCTGTCTAGCCTGGTACTCTGACCCCAGAAGTGCCAATAGGAGATGCCATTGAGTGATAGCATGTAAGCCTGGCCATCTTCTGCAGTCTTTTCCCTTCATATTCCCTGCAACAACTGTAGTCATTACACAGCATGCATTCCTGTTTCTTACTTTTGTTCGTGGATGTCTTGGCTGTGAATCTGCCTAAACTTCTTTTGAACCTACTGATGCTACCTCTCTCCCCCACCTTCTGCAACAACAAATTCCAGAAGCAAGTAAAGAACATCCTTTTATTTATTTTTAAATCACCTCTTAGCAGTTTCCATGAATGTCCTGTGTTTCAAGTACAGAAGGATTCCTAAAGGAAAATAACATTTGTCAAACAGCAGCCAGCATCTTGAGTAGAGTTAACAACCTATCTTGCAGCAGTGTGAAGTATTGGGACAGTTTTATAGCTAAATGAAAAACCTGTGAAGTGTAACTAGACGTAACAAGCTACACATCATGTTTCATATCTGTGTATCCACTTTCAAACACATCTATTAATTTCTTAAGTTTTTCACCTTAATAAAATAATTTTTTCTTTCCTTTTAATTTCCTTTTAGTTTACTTATAAGAGTAATTTTGACAGTTGGAAGAAATTGAAGGTGAAGGTTTATTCTTCAGAGAATAAACTCATCAAAGAGCACAGACTCCTCCATCCTCACAATGCCTTGAGTCCCCACACAGCACAACTAACTTCACGTCAAATTTGTGAATGCTCCTCCAGTAAGCTGCGAAAGCTTTTCTGAAGATTGATGTTGTAGCTGTCTATTTAGGGAAAGTGTCTCCCGATATCAGGTCTTAACCAGATTATTGTCGACATCCAGCAGAACAAGAGGTGTAATTTCTTAAACCTCTGAGACAAGTCTGCATTGCAAGCACAGTCTTTCTATCATTTAAGGATCTTGGAAGGGACAGCATGAGAAATGGGCTGAGTTTTCACCTTGCCTCTCTGGGTCATAGATAAATAAATTATGCCCTAATGTGACCTACAACAATCTCCCATACAGAGCTTGATATGGGCAGAAGAGAAAAAGGCAGCACTGCCTTTCCTGGAGTGCCTCCCTCTGCACTGCTCCCAAACATTGAGATAAAGACTTGTTTAGCATTGCTAAGACAAACCTAGGAAGTACTACACCTAGAGAAATTCCAACCTATTGTACCTACTTATTCTTTGTAACGAAATCAGAAAAAGTTAAATAAAAATTATTATGCCATCAGAATTGTTATTGCTATTATTTCTACCTACAGCCAGAAAGGGCAGCTGTAAAAGCCAAGGCCAACATCATGAGGATATTTCCTTTCATTTTTTCTGTCCACTCTCTTTTCAGTTTGGTATAGTCCGGGTTTCTACTACCCTTTTCCTCAATGGCTGATTCTGAGCTGTTTCACCAGTGCACTCCCTAGCCCTTCAATTTAGTGTGTTATTTGTGTCTCCTGTACTTACCTGAAAACAAACAAAATCCTTCCTGCAACTGACATGTTATTTGCTGGGCTTCACACTACTCTCCTTGATTAGGTAACTGTCTTTTTCTCCATTCATCACTTGACTGTTGAGTTCGTTTAGGATGGTGACTGTGCACTGTCTTGCCCGGTACCTGACATGGTTGGATCCTGATCTTGACTGATCAGGCAGCAGATGATAACAAGATAGAATGCTATAACTCGATAGTAACCTGTTGATACATGGAAATGCATTACCATGCTTCAAAACCATGCTTCAAAAAAGGTGTTGTCTTTCTACGGGCATGATGACAAGCCTTTATGTCTAAGCTAAATTTGGTGTTTGTTTTGTGCAGAATGTAGATAATATTATATATCTAAAGACACACATATCAACATCCATTTCTTGGCCTTTTGATTTGGTTTGATTTGTTGATTTGGTTTCTGCTGTTATGAACCTGTTGCTGTATGATATTTAACATCCACTAATGCTAGCAAAGAATGAAAGCAGCGACGATAAGCTCTGCTTATATAAAATATTTCCCTCAGCTGCTTTAATTTGCAAAAACTGTTAGACTTCAGAGCTCACTCAAGTATTCCTTACAGTTTTCAGAAATATTCTCCTGAGAGAAAAACATTCACTCGACACTGCCCCACAATGTATTTCTCTATATGCTTCTTATGATGCTCATCATTTTTCACTTTTCCTTTGTTCCCTCATTTTATCCTCCAAATTTGTATTCAAATCAAGAATTGGGAATAAAGTTAAATCATATATATATGTCCGCCTGACTATTCAAAATAACAATGTGCAAACAAAAAATTAAAGAAGGCATTGAAATGTGTCTATTTCGGCGTACAACTACTTGATCTGCTAGAGAAAAATACTGAGTTTCTGACAACCCTCAGTGAGGACAACTGTCTTCTTAAGCTTTTTAACAAAGATAAGAAAGGGTTAAGGCAGCTCATTTTAGTAATCTGTTTTTTCTGATCCTGACCACAGCTACTCTTTTTACTGGAGATCTTCTCAGACTTTGAGTGAGGAGCTGACCTCAGCAGAGGGGAGGAGGTCTGGTAAGGTAGGCCATATTGAGCCACAACACTGGAGCGTCATTGAAGATGTCCACCAAGTGACATGGTGCACTTGAAAGAAATGGATATTAAATTTGTATTAATAAAATACTAAATTTCTATCACTGTGCATGTTCAATGAGGAACTGTGTTCTGGGCAGCCCCAGCGCCATAGGCCACTGATCTGCTGCTTCACCATCTTGCTGTGGCCAGGAAGCCCTGGAATGCCAACCCTGCCTTTGGGGAGGTGAGGGTGGAAGAGCCAGTGCGCTGCTGCTGTATTTTAAATGTAACATGTTGGCTTCCCTGCCTGGAAAGCCCTGCCTCTGCTGTTTTCAATGGCAAACCTGGATTCTCCTGGGGGGTCAAGGAAATCTTGTACTGAGGAATTTGCTTCAGGGAGACCAGGTAAGAATCTCTCTTTTGCCATCTTGAACCACGTGAAAAGATCCCTTATCAGACCCTCCAGGCTAACATCTCAGCTGCATTCAGAAGATGGGACTCTTGTCTCCACAGGTGCAGGAAGCAGCCTATCAAGAAAGTTCTGTGTATCACAGGACACTTTGTACCTCCACCAACATCCATGGCATTTATTTAAATATCAAAAGCTTAGAAATAATTTCTATAAATTCTGAGTGTATAAAAATCCATTTTTATCTATGAAAGAAATCTCTAATAATCAAGTTTAAATAGTTCCTGTGAACTTAAATAACTTAAATCCACTTTACAAGTGGTATATAGCCTAAGGATTTAGGAGCACAGTGAAACATAGGTTGTTGTCCTGTTGCTAAATGAGCTTGCCCCAAAACTGGGGATTAAGTAATTAGCTGGTTATCTTCTACAATGAGCTAAGCTTGGCCATAGTACAATGTTGATGTACTCTATATAATGCTTTGGCTCTCATGCTGCTGCTGCTGCTGCTGCTGAAAGGCTCTGTTCTTTGGTACTCTCAGCTTGACGGATAAATTTGTTATCTTACAATTTATTACTCTCTTTGTAATTCTCACTTGACAAAGCCCATTTCTGAATACATTTTGTTGAGTTTCCTTAGACTGAATAACAAGAGAAATGTTTGTACAGTAAACTCTTCCTTCAAGTACTCAGACAGTTTCTTTATACTTGTGTGCACACATTCGCAATGCTTTCAATTAATTTCCTGCCGCATCTCAGAACAATTTCTCTTCTGATGTTCGCTATTGCTTGTCTGAGACTATGCATGCAGTCTGGCAAAACTTAAATTAAAAAGCTTTTCCTGAAAAGCTTTGAAGACTGGGTGACTCTGAACCCTGGGGAAAGGCTGTGCTCTCTCATACAGGTGTTAATTTTAAATTATCATCAGTTTTGTTCACAGCTCTTGTGGGTCATTTTTAGGGGGGATATGAAATGATTCAGGCAATAACCTCTGTGCTGGACAACAGCCCTATCTCAGAGCACACTATTACTGACAGCCATTGATGCAGGAGGTGGAATCAGCAGAGGGAGGGAAGACTGGCCAAGCAAACAGTGCTGGGATCTCCTGGGCTAAGGCACAGCAGTTGAGCTGATGCTAGAGCTGTCTCTGCTGTGTTTTTTCTGTGCATGACAGAAGGATTTCAGTTCACCAGGCTTTTGGTAAAAAGCACTTCACAAAGCTCTGCCTTGCATACTGCAGTGAGAATTATTATCTTTTGTTTTACCAGCTGATGTCATCTGCAGCTGGGCAAGTTCCAAATAAACAGGCAGTGCAGAACACACAACATCAGTCAGGATTTAAAATCAAGATATGTTAAACTCCTGAGTGTAGGAGTCTGCATTTGCTAATAAAAACCACAGCACTCATTTTATTCAAAGTCTTAACATGTCTGACAATCAGATGGCTCTTCTGAATTTTCTTCTTCAGGATAGGCTGGAGATTTTTTTTCCCTCACCTTGGCTTCTGATGCTGGAAAAAATTTCTTGTCCACTTCTGCATCTCCAGATGATATCACTTCTTTCTGATGAAGCAGGGGAGATCATCAAGGTGTTTGCAATTGTATATGGAGGCATAAGTGTGTCCTGATTTCATCTGGGATGGAGTTAACTTTCATCCTAATAGCTGGGTTTTCATCCTAGTTCTGTGGGTTCTGGGTTTAGTGTGAGAATAATGTTGTTAACATATTGATATTTCAGTTGTTTCTGGGTAGTTTTTATTCAGTCAAGGACTTTTCAGATTCCTGTGCTCTGCCAGCCAATAGGTGCACAAGAAACCAGGAGGGAACACGGCCAGGACAGCTGACCTGAACGGCCAAAAGATATTCAATACCAGAGAACATCACATCCAGTATATAAACTGGGGGGAGTTGGCCAGGGGGGGCCCATCACTGCTGGGTGATGCGCTGGGAATCAGTCAGTGGGTGACCAATGCTGTTGTGCATCCCTTGTTTCTCTTTGGGTTTTATTTCTCTCTTTTCTTTTTGTTACTTCTATTTTCCTTTTCGTTTTCCTTTTCATTTTCCTTTTCATCATTATTATTATTGTTATCATCATCAATCATCATCATCATCATCATCATCTTCATTATCAAATTTGTTTTGTTTCAATTGTTAAATTGTTGTTATTTCAATCCATGAGTTTTACCTTTTTCCAATTCTCCTCACCATGCCACTGGGAAGGGAGTGAGTGAGCTGCAGCATGGTACTTACTGCCAGCTGGGGTTAAACCACAACAGAGTGACATAAAAAACATACAAAGAATTGTGCAGATGACAGGGCTCATAAAGAAACACAACTTTTTTTTCTTCCTCTAATGGGAAATGTCACAATTCTTCAATGTTTAGGTCCTTCTTCCACTATAACGCCATGTATGCTCACTTTGGAGAAAGAATTGCATTTTTGCACAAGAGGTTATACAAAAGGGAAATCCATGGATGATGAGGTGAATGCGCTGCTCCAGGGAGGAATAGCACTCTCTTATTCTGAAATTTATGTGGCCAGTATTTACTGTGGGCAGTATTTCACTATTTTAAAAGAAAAATCTTTCCCTTCCTGTTCAGACTAAAAAAGATTAAGGCCGTGACCCAAAACATAACACAATAACACATATGAATTTTACAGAGGAAAAAATTAATGAATTCATTAGGATAAAAATGTATTATTCCAACTGATATCTTTATAATACATTACACCCAGCCTCCCAGTTTAGCCATGAATTTTCCTTCGGTCTGCATTGAAAACCTCCTGAAGTCAATAGAAAGCCTGCTGTTGAATTCTGATGGGCTTTTGCTTAGGTTTTAAAGGAATATATACTCTTTCTTGACTGTATGGTTTATATTTTGATGAATTGCTTGTCATATTCCCTTGGATAATTCATCGCTTTAGTGGAGAGATAAACCCAAATCTTGTGCAGTCACCCCATCTTTTATAGGTATTGCAATTTACAATATATCAATCATCCATCTGTATTTAAGGAATTTACAGCAACATTGCAAAATTATGTAAGACTAACACTCAGAGATCAGAACTGGAGAGGTTTTGTTAGCACATAAAGAATCCTACATACATCCAATGATATATATAATTTGCATTGAATTCCACCAAGCACTCATGGTTTCCCAAATGCTCTCATTAGCTGTCACAGCTGATCCATCGCTATGCCATGGTCAAGAGGTAAACAGGCAATGGAGACGTGTTCTGCAGCCCATCCACAAGCACTTCATAGGGAAGCACATGACAATCAATGGAAACTTTGCTCTCAAGATGTGTGAAGTGCTGAGGGAGAGGTCAGTGTGTGTCGGATGGCCTCAGGGCACATGGATGCAGGATCATCCACTGCAGTAGGAATACTCTCCTGAAAATCTCATCCCTCAGCATCAGCAGTAGCAAGTTTGAGCTTTTGCCCTGTCTACCCCCTCATCCTTGAGGAAGGAAGAAATTAAACTGCTGAGATGCCTTGCAATGGCTCTAAATCAACACAAAATTAGAAGCCCAGTAATGGCAGCATCTAAGCATATGACCTTGTGTTCATCACATTTTCTTGCACCATACTCCTACTTTCTGCTGGAACAAGATTAGGATTTAATTTCTGTTTCAGCTGTGTTTTATTATTACGGTAGCCTGCAGGCTGTCATAACCCTGATCTTTATTTTCTGGCTCCATTCAAATGAGGCTGGTCAGGTTTTGTGTTTAGTAATAAACCAGTGAGAAGACAGTACTTACTTTCCACTAATTGGAGTGGGTTTTGCTACAGGTCAGGGCTTTTAAAAAAATATTTGGGCAACTTAGAAGAGTTAGTCATCTACATTCCATCAGGGAGAGGGGTGAGGGCTTGAGAGAAGGCAGAAAGGACTCTTAAATTAGCTCACATAATTATTCTTATTTGAAATGGTGTATGTCATATCTTGATAGGTTTCATGAATGCAACTTCTGCACCAAGGTCTTCCATTGCAGTCTTTCATTTCTTTTGTAGTGGTCATCCAGAAAGCCAGAGAGACCCTGACCATCTGTCTCACAGGCAAGACTAGTGGACACAGGATACAATTAATCTTACTAAGTTTTAGGTGTCTGCAGTTGCTCAGAGGAATGAAAGAGGAAATTCTGGGCAGGATTCATCCTAAAATAGATACCTGAAGTATATTAGATGATTCGTACTCTCAGTCTTTCTGAAATGAAACCTAGGGTGCCTAGCACAGACGTACAGGACAAAACCTAAAATCAAGCAAGTTGTGTCTCATTCATAATTACATCAGCAATGGCTGTGGACATTAAATAACAGAGGAATGCTGGTTATGTTCTTGGACTATTTGGCCATAAAAATTGTTAACCACAACAAAAAATAAGTTCTTTCAAATGTTTTTTGAACCAGATGACTGGCAAGTGTGAAATTATATGAGCCGTAAATGACAAAGGTTTTTCTGTGTGTAAATTATATCATCTCCAGTGTGTAACCCTGTCAGATTTGAGACTGGAGGAAAGTTTGGTCTAAGAAGCAGTCCCTTCACCATAAAGTGGGATGTGAATACTTTTGATTTCATTAAATATAATTAAAAAAAAAAAAACAACACTGCAGAGAAACTCTAGTGACTGTGATTCATTTCTGCCTGGAATTAGGAAATAATAACAGTTCATTTAATCTTTTTCCTTTGAGCAGAGGGACTGGAATAACAGCTGTACCCAGGATGCCAGCATTTGTCCCTTTAATTTAAGGCTGGTTTTAATCTTTAAAAAAGAAAATGTGTGTGTGTGTGTGTGTGTGAGCTTTAATGAAAATGGCTCTCTCCTCTACACAAAACATTATGAATGCCTCAGACACTAACAACAAAAATAATCTCTGCCAATAATCACCTTAATAATGGTTTTCATTAATCTTTGTTCAGAGCTATTCTCTTTGATTGAGATGAAGAGGAACAGTAGGCAGTGCAAATTCAGAGCAGTGCCAGGTACATTCAGAAGATACTCTAAGGCTTTGCATTATGAAAGCCCCTTCTGATCTGCCATGTGTACAGAGAAATTGGCATGGTCCCTCTTAATAAAAGAGTTAACACAAAGAGCTTTTATTGGAATAAAGGCTGTGTTCTTATTAGATATTGCAGCATGGCTTCACTTACTATGAATTTTTTCTCTTTTAATTTTCTTTCTGAGTTTAGTGTTCCCACCAGGTACAGGAAGAAAATATTCATGAACCACATGACAGTTTTACCAGGGTTTGAACTTCTGACAGCTCTAATGTAAAGCAGGATACTTTCCACTGCTTCAGAGAGACCATGAGACTAATGCTGCTGAAGAGGGAAGCCCAAGAACGTCAATCTGAAAGGCAGGACTGGGGAGCTGAGGGCTAAGAGGCCTTGTTCTTTGCCTTTATATTCGCTGGCTTCTCTACCCTGATTTTGAATAAAGGCAACTCTTCTTATAGGCACTGTGTGCTTAAGGTGCTTGTCAGTCAGGACAGCAGACCAAAACCTGAGCTTTCAATCCAGTTCACTCACCTATCAATAAAATTAAAGACAAACTCTGGGATGCAGGATTAGACAGCGCTCCTGGTTTCTAGACAGATGGCAGATGCTTAGTAATAATGGCCATACTGCAGTAGACTAGACCCAAACCTTACTAACAAAAATCTGTACAAAGTAAAGTTCAGTCACATTTATAAGTTTAACTTTCCATACTCTAATTTTCTCAGATTGGCTAGGGCTAGAAACAGTGGGAGCATCTTGGGACCACCAATGACATGAGCGTGCATGTTATTTTTGTTTTTCCAATTTTTTTTTCCTTAAGACTTGAAATCCTATTCAGAAACTATGTATAACCCCTTCCCTCTCTTTTGTAGTTCAAGAGACAAAATTCACCTGATTCTCTTTGATCTCAGGTTGCAAATGCAACATCTAAACCGCATTTGCCATTTTGCTCCATGCTCTTCAGGGACTGTAATCCGACAATTAAAACTTAAAAATTAAATTAAACTTTGATAGAGAACATTCCTGTGCATTGGAACTTGAGTTTCCACTATTAAACTCTAAGATAGTCCTTAGCACAGTTTTGGCCTGAAGTTTCTCATGGCTATGGAAATTTTTTGAAGGAAAACCTACTTCCAAAGACCATTCCAAAGAGGGAGTCCACACATAGAAATCCAGTTTTGTAGGATAAAAAGATGGGCAGGAACCATTCTAAGCCAATGAATTTCAGCGCCAGGCATATTTGATATATTAGTATAGCTCTTTTTGTTCATAACTTTTCCCTTAACTTACAGTTCTCCAAGTTATTATTTTTAATTATCTGTATTTTATTAAAGAAAAAAAAAGGTGTTTTCAGCAGAACAGATAATTACTTGGTAGATTTATTAGTTTCTAAAGGTAATTTAATTTATTAAGATTCATGCTTACATTTTTAGTACCTCCATCTACCTTGTAATTACTATGAAATTAATTTTTTGTCTATTCTTAAGCCATGCTTGTTCTTCTTGTACATCTAACTTTCTATTCTTTTCTGTACTGTTTAGATGAGTATGTGTGTATTCGCATTAAGAAGTGAAGCACTGTTAAAAAAGTCTTATAAAATAGCCTGGAGAATCCTGTAAGAAGAAGGTGGAATCAGCAATACATCTGTTCTTCTTGACAGATGTTTGTCTGGTATGTGTTTGAGCCCTTCAGTGATGGGGGTTTTGCAGTCTCCCCAGACAAATCTTTCCTGGGCTCTATGTGCTTTATCTTTGCAAAGCTTTTTGCAGATCTGCCCTAGATCTCTCTGGTGGCTTAAAGCTGCTGCTTTTTGTCTCATCATAGCCCTAATACTTACTGTCTTTTGTCACAGACTGTTTCAGACCTCTGATCTTTCGTGTTGCTCTTTCTGATCTTTCTCCATATATATGTCTTCGTTTCGTTTGATTGATGGAATTCTGTTGTTGTTTTGTGTTTTTCACTGTAGTGTCAGTCATATGTGGTTAGAAATGTGTACAACCTTTGTCACCCACCTTCATGAAACTGTCCACAAAGATAAAATGTGACATAGCTCTCCGTAACGTGAATTATGGAGATGGATGTTTCTGTGACATTGTGCCTTCTTGCCTTACTGTATAACTGAGCTGAAATCAGGAAATCAATGGCAAAATTAATGTGGGTTCTTAAGAGGCCAAAGACCTCCTCTGTAAACTCTGAGGTGCACAACAGTGGGTGAGTCGAAAAACAGAGTAGTTTGGATTGTCCTCTTGCACCAGTCCTGAAAGGCACATACAGGTGCTGCCACTATTAAGAAAACACATATTCCATTTTAAGTATGGGTCTGATTAATAAGACAGAACAGCACACCCAAGCACAGAAGAAAACAAGCTGTGAGTACAATTTTAAGGGCAAATTTCTATGCAGGGAAGATGTTTCTGCTCAATCTTCTGATATTAGCTTGCTTCTGTGGGTGTCCTGTCTTTACCACTGTTGCAGAGATAAAGAAAACAATGTTTCAAAGCTAATGTGTGGAAAAATCAAGGTAACAGGAGAAAGTCTTGTAAAAGCTCCTGTAATATTATTTCTTCATTTATATGTATCTATTTTTTGTAGTCATAATGTATCTATCAGATGTCTGCACAACAAACCCACTACTATGTACATTCTTTGCCTTAGCTTCCACCCTTTTAAACATTAATTACAATGATATTCCAAATGTGTCGGTCCTGTGAGGATATGTCTGTGCTTGTATTATACCAGTTAGCTATTTTGGTTTTGCAACTTTAAGATAAAACATCAGTCATTTAATTTCTTTGCTATACAATCAAGCATATAAAGGCTTATCTGCAGCTCCTGCTAATTGGCCCCTGTTAATTCTTATAAAGGCCTGTTTGATAACAGCTAGCATAAAGACAAGAGAGCAAAATTTGAAGCTGTGACTCAAAACATTCCTGCACTAAATGGCTTCTCAGATTAGGTGATGTGTTCACAGAACTGGAACAAGCTATGTAGGGAGTGGGACTGAAGGTTTTATCCCTCTGGAAAATTGCAGTGAATAAACAGATAACTCAGCGGACATTCTTCTGCCCCTGAAAATGAACAATATTGTGGTCATTTGTAAGCACAGACCGTGCATTTGGAAACAAGGGATTTAGGATCAGAACATGAACCTAAAGCATAGCTTCCTATTTGAAATGTACCTATACTGAGCAGCGACTATATAGATCTTTGTTATATCAAAGTCCATCAAAGTCTGCAATTATCTTTTTAGGGCAGAATTTCTCAAATCCTGCTGATCACTTCTGCGTTTTGCAATGTTTTTTTTCCCTGCCAGTTTTAAGCACTTTGTAAGCACTGGCTGAAAATCAGTCTGCTTTAAGCCATAATCCAGCCCTTTGGCTGGCCCTCTTAAAAACTATTGCCCTTAATTGTTTTCCATTAGCAGAGAAACATTAAAGGTACACCCAGTGAGAGCCACCCATCAGAGATGAACCAACAGAGTGTATGATCTCTGAGCCGTGAAGAAGACACGGCCTGGCTAGACAATACTGAGTCCTGAAGGTTATGCACACTACTGCCTGCTCTGCTTTCTCTGCAACTAACAGAAACCATGAAAGCATTACTGGGACTTGAGGTGAATCACCTCGGAAAAAAAATAATTGTGTAACCTTTGTTGAAGCGTAAGAAAAGTTAATAAGGGAAGCATTGTTTCCCTCACTAAGTAAATGATGGGTATTTGTAAAGTGCAGCTGGAGTTGAGAATCGCATTGGAACCACATGCAGCAGCAATTTGTTAAACTCTGTGCAACCCGCACACCAGCTTTCAAACAGGTTAAATGTAGCACAGCATGTATGACATTAAGTATGTCAATTAAAACAGCTCTGCATTCTACTCCTGATCGAAAAAATGACTGTGGCTATATATACACGCAGCTGTCATTAGTGTTTCCGCCCTTGAACTTTTAGTTTGCTCTGCCTGATATCCTGCCAATTAAGTGCAATTACACTTATGTTCTCTCACTTGGTGAGCTTGCCAATTTATGATTCAGTAGATGGGGATGGGGAGGGGAATTGGACCACATTGCTCTGAGAAGAAAAATGCCATGTGAAGCACATACATGCAGGCAACTTTACTATCCTTAGGACAACAAGGGATGAGTTGGAAAATCCCAATATTTTAGGAAAGAGGAAGTTGAGCTTCTCCCCACCCCACTTACAGACGTCTTTTCAAATGCTTCTATAAAAGTTTTGCCAAAACTCTAGGGCGTCCACGGGATTCTGAAGACACACCAACAGCACACAGAAAGGATAGGATGCTGTTAGCCTCATGTTTCTCTTTGATATTCCAATGTCATGATGGCAGGTACCCCTTTTAAATTGAAGAGGGTTTTTTTTCAACTTTTTTAAAATAAACAAAGCATATTTAAATGAACTTCTTTAAATTTCCTTCAATAAAATCTCTCTTAGCTGCACAGAAAAGCTGAGTATGGCAGATCATGTTAAGGAGAAGGAAGGGTGGTTGTGGGATCCTGATGAGAAAGTGATACCTCTAGTGTGAGGGAGAGGAGGAGGAAGGTAGCTTCTTCTATGGAGAAGGTGCAGGGCAAGAAAAGCAGGTACTTGTATGAGGATAAAATGCTGCTGTTTGGCAGGATGATACCAAACACGCATATATAACTGTCTGTGTGTGTGATCTCCAGCAGTGAGAGTCCCACAGTCCAAATGCAGCTGTTGCAGGTGCCAAAACGGACATATCCTGTTTCAATGGCTATGCAAGTTTGTTTTAGAGAAGTTCCGACTTCCAAATCCTTTTTGGGGCATGAAATTACATATACTTCCTCAAGCCAGTAGTGCATCTCTCCTCACTGTAGAACACTGAGTTCAGCCTGCAGTGGTAACCCTCAGATCCCTATACGGGTGCAAGAGTAGGACACTCTCCAGCTCTCCTGGGTCTGCAGCAATCACCTGAAAGAACTTAGGTGGGTTGTCTCTCATGAGTCCTTGCTTCCCTTCACTGAGCTGAGAGGGGACTAAAGAGGATGTGTCTACTTGCTTGGACAGGTAAGGTGAATCCCTCTGTTGAGATCAGCCTTGCTCTCCCAGCGGAGCATACCAGGAGTACCTCTATTCTAAATCCAAGGATATGAATCTGAATATGATCAGTCAGGGCTGTTTTTCTCCAGGAACCTATTTCCCCAGATGGGCAGTGATGAATACATTACGTTCCTTTACAAAAGTGTTTGGAAGGTATAAATACTTAGGGAGTTTTCTCACATCCCTTTTGAACCAGAATTCAAGGCTTATTTTAGTAACCTCTCAAATTTTTTTCTGCTTTTGACTGTTTTCAGGATTACACTCCTGATTCTATTGATGTTTCTGGGCTTGCAACCTCAAGCCTGAAAATCGCTGACTGCTTATCTCTTGTCCCTGCAACCAATAACTCAGCTTCAGCTGTCCTTAGTAACACTTGCAGGGAAACGTCAAACAGGCTGTACTATTGAAAGAAAATAGGGGAAAAAATCCAGTTAAACTTGGGTCCTGGTGTTACAAACATCAAAATGCTTGTCTGTCAGAAGTTAAGGCCACAGATACGTGTTGACAGGATGGATGTCTTAGTCATAATATTTTTTTTATTATGAGAATTTCTGTCAGAAGTATTTTTTGTGTTATCCACATCTGCCACTGAGGGCTGGGCTGTGGTCCATAAGTGTTTCAAGTAAAAGGAAACAGATTTTCCTTCTAAAAATCAGAAATTGCCAAGCTGTTGTTTGGAGCAAAACCCCGCGTTTAAAGCAATCTTCTCCTGACAGTTCAAGAGAGGTTTTTATTTTCTGTGTGTTTTTCTTAATTGCAAGCATCACCTGAGGTCTATCTCCTTGTCTGATAGCTGTGATTTCCTTCATGTCAGTCACTAGGATGTCAATACTGTGTAGTAAGATCATATAAATTTTCTTTCCCAAAGTATAAATGTTAGTGTTGTCTAAGCACACAGTAATTTTTACTTAAAAAATATGCTACAATACTTACTGTTTTGTGTGATTGAAGACACAGAAGAAAGAGAAGTGCAGACTAGCACCTCCCCTTTCCCATGAGGAACTGCTTTGAGGAGTTGCTATGTTATACATGGTGTTGCTGTGTCTTACTTTCGAGAAAGAAGTGATCAGTAGATCCAATGTGCTAAAAAGCGAACGTGTTACACCTGATAAACTCGTGAGCTGGCATTATCCTCATCTGTTGGAAAAAAACGTAATAGTTATTTAGCAGCCCACTCCGTTTCTGAAGAATCTAGGAGAAACCATCTAGGTAATTGGTGTTAACGGCAGCATCAGGAGGAGGTTGATTCTCTTGGAGGTTTCTTGTTGGCATTTGTAATTTTTTTTGGTTTTAGATATTCTTTCTAACTTCCACAGGTCATGTACAAGCAGTAATCATAATGCTGGCTCAACTCTGGCAGAAATGCTCAGATGCTGTCTTCATCTGCCAAGGGTTTACAGTCCAGAAATTCCCAGAATGCATCTAAGTCCTCAGTTAGCAACTGTCATGCTTCCAGGAGTATGTTTACCTGGGGAACAGCCGTAGTGCACAGAGAAAAATTCCTCAGCTGAGCAGACTCAGAAAAACCAGAGAGTACTTGTTCATGAAGCCCACAGCTTTCATTTAAACAGGAATTTAAAAACTGCGAAGTAAGGATAAGTTGTGCTTCCTGCATTGGATGCACTGGAACTCCCTATCAAAAAATGGTTCTTTTCCATACAGCATGAAGCAAATTTTCTTAAATTTCTATTAATTCCTTCCCTGCAAAGTCTTCAATCACTCACAGAAATCAGTGAATTATATAATTTGGTGGGTCACTGAAACAAAAAAAATAAGAAACTGTAGATAATAACAGTATAATGGCCAAAAACCCCAAAGCTGCAAAAAATGAATAAATGTCTGTCCTGAGGGTTTGTTTCAGCTGAGAAAAGGTATGCTTCAGTTGCCTGTCTAGCTGGAAGTGAATGACTAGAGCACTTGTGCTCCCTGTTACAAAGTGATGTAACATCAAGTTGTCCTCCTTTAGAAGTAAAAACAGAGCTTATTAATTCATACTCAGACCCGTGTTAATCCAAGATGATTTATGTTCAGTTTGTGCCTTTTTATTCCTGTACTGGGGTACCAAGTCTGTTGCCGATGCATTAGATAGTTTGCACCTTGTATACGGAGATTTCTCACAGTAGAGGAGTGTATGGTATTTACTGAACAATTAACACTCTCAATATTCAAATCCTATATCAATAAACTTAATTTGTTTGTTTTCATATAAGTCAGGAAATATAACCATGGATCTATGCAGACAGAGCAGTGGAGAAGAAATCGGGTAAAATCAATGGTATTTATACATGCAGTTTTATAAAGGATAGAAGACTGTACTTGCAAGTCTATAAAAAGTGCAGATTTCCTATCAAATATACCCCTCCTCAAAGCATGTAACAGCCAAGTAGATATTTTTGATAGAAAACGAGGTGGAGACCAAGAGCACTAAACCTGGGCATAAAAGCAACTTCTAGCCAGGAGCTACCTCCAAGAACATGTTGAACTTGGGGCCCTACACCACTAATCTCTCAAGTTTGACAGGGATTGAGGTTGTCTGACTTCAGGAGTCTAAAAGGCATCTGTTCCAAACTAGCTGTCTCATTTCCCTTTATGATCAATGGGGATAGATCAGCAAGGTGATGATTCATTCATCTTATCTTGGGCTGGCATGAATCATTCTTTCTACTTCTCCCTATAAATTATTTTCTCTCTCCTATGTGTGTCTTCTGTTCTTTCAGTAGCAAAACACTTCCAGCTATTTTTCTCCAAGCCAGGAAAAAGCCAGGGATTGCTACCAGTGAAGAAACCACACATTTATACAAAGCCCTCACTCTGCTGCAAGTCCAGCTTCATATGCTTCACTGAGAAGGCAAATACGGCTGTCCCTGCACAATGCTGTGCCTGACACCACATGGTGTCACATAAAGGTCTAGATGAAGGTGGCTCAAAATGGATATTCAGACAGGAGGAGGTGCCAAGGCTTCACCTACTTCCAGAGAAAACTGTAAGGTTAGAGTGCCTGACCCAGTAATTTGTAAACTAAGGGCAATTAGAGCAGGGAAAATAGGTTAAGCATACAATCTGTGCCCTGCTTTCAGGTCTTCCTCCAGACCTTCCAGATAAGTCAGAAGGAGATTTCTATGCAAACAACATATGCTGTTGTCTTAGCCTTTTTCACAGAATTCCCTTCTCTTGGCTCTCAGTCTCCTCTCTGGTGTCTCGCTGCCATAGTATAGCAATTTTTCTCCCCAGCACATACAAGAGATAAAAATCATACCTACAGTATTCATATCTTGTGATACCTACAGTGATTCACGTCAACTAAAGGACTAATTTTGTTTGTTAATTCCAGTGACTGTTTGAAAGGCTTTCCCCCATCTCCCTACCCCATATCAGCAATCAGAAAATGTCCTGTCTTCTCTCTAATTAATGATCATTCCTTTCAGGCATTGCAGATGTCTTCACATATGGCTCATTACCCTTAAGACAGAAACGATGTAAGAGTTAAAAGTTTTATTTCACAAGGTGCTTTGGGCAACCATGAAGAATGAAGTCATTAAAAATACTTTTAACTAAAGAGAGTGCTGCTGCCCAGCCTCATATTTTCCTGCTTTTACAGTACTGTGTGATGGTCATGCCTTTTGGATCAAGGTTTATGAGCTTTTGATTGTGGTAAATTTGCCTGGAGCAGAAGAAAATCGGAACAATTGTAATAAAACATATATATATATATATATATATATATTAAAAAAATCTTGTTTCCAAGGAATTTACTTTTTTTTGGTAAACTTTAAATCAATAAAGTAAATGACTTAGAAATGTGTCTATATGTGTATTGTTGAGCTGGCAGATCTTACATGGGTATTCATTCTGGGTTCATAAAAGAACTACAGAAAACAGAACAGAGAATAAAGGTTAAAGTTAAAATGTTAAAGTCTCATTGTCTTGGTAAGTTTGATCATTGTGTTTGTAGAGTTGAATCTGTTGATAATCCACCAGAATGTCCTAGGTAAACAAATCTGATAAAAATAGGTAGAGGCAGTTTTGTAGCACCAGTAATATCAGTCAGGAATCCATGAGCCCTGCAGGCCTATCAAAAAAATCTGATGATTTTCAGGTATGTGTGCTTAATTTCACAGGCTGTGTTATGGCCATAGATGCTCACCTGTATCCAATCTCTTGATGAGATTTAGGTTCAGCCAAATGTGCATTTCCATTACCTGACCTCACCTAGCAAGGGGTCTTTTTCAGAAGTGATTGTATATCCTGCAACTGTGAAGTACGGGAGTTACACGTCTTTGTCCAGTTCCTGAACTTAATCTATACATAGACGTCACTTGAGCTCAATTTCCTCAGCAATTAACTTGGTGCTTCCGTGTGTGCATTAAAAAGTATCAAAGACAAAACTGGACCTTATCTAACCACTGATGGAGGACTCAGGTCTAGCAGGAAAAGACCTAATCAGAAGTGAAAGGAAGAGTATGAATATTTTTAGGAATTTTAGCAGATTTGTGCCTATCAGCTCTTTCAAGCAGGTTTGAAGCATCGAAGGCTCCAGAGGTGTCAAGAGAAATGCATTTATGTATAGAAATTATAAAATCTTCCATCTGTGGCTTTAGTTCCGAGTCCCAGTTTGAATCCAAGCGTGGAACTGAATGTAAATTGGCTCTGGCTATGAATAAATATAACACGTCTGGATGTCTTGGGTTTCATGGATTCTATTATGTTTTTAAGGTTTTTTTTTTCTTCAAAGGCTGCCCTACATCTTTCAATTGAAGTTGGCCTTAATTGTCCATAGATCTTGGAAAAGTGTGAAAGATCTTGGTTAAGTGTGAAATAGTAAGTTTGAGTTCATTTTACCAGTCCTTCTGGGTGTTCAGGGTTCCTGACTGTACCAAAGTCTGGACATGGAGATGTGTTGTGGATTGCAAGTGGTAAGCAATGCCCATAAAGAAAGTCATTCTGTGTGGAAAGGCTTGCCAAATATCACTGCTCTTTTTGGTGAAAGATCATAATTCACCTCAGGAGTCCTCCTGTGTTCTGCAGAGGTTTTTAGGCACTCAGAATTGATGAAACAGCTTAGCACCCAAGATAGTTGCTACATAACTCCTTGGACACTCATTTGGCAGCTTCAGCAGAGGCTGACAGGAAGGCTGCAAGCCAGTAACAGAACAGAACAGTTGCAACTTTATAAAATGTATTGTGTTTCATCTGATTTCATGTGGTGTGGGTAACATTTCTGTCCCTTAAGCAAAGGACCTCAGAAAAGTAGTTGATGAAAATAAGGGCCTTATTGGAGAATAGTATTGGGTGAAGATAATGATTTACTGTCCTGTGGTGAGAACAGTATTAACTTTTCGTATGTTGTTGGAATCCATTTCCACTGAACCTGAATAATTCATATCCCAGAAATTGGAAGGTCTCTTGTTGGTGTTCAAGACAGTATTTTATGATGTACTCCTGTGAAGGCTGGGACACAATCAGTAGGTGACCATTCTATTTAAGCAAACCTGTTTGGGTAATTTGAGTGTCTGCAGCCTTACTGAACTATACATTGAAACCTCTCAGGCTAACTAGACAGGAATGTGCCATCACTGTGATGAAAAATCCATCAGTATGTTTTTTTTATGTGTCATTATGCTAAGCAATCTAAATAAGGAAAATATCAGTTTTAATAACTGGACTGTCTTAGGAGCACTTCTTCATAGTATGTCTGAAGAGTTTCCTTGCTGTGTGTCAACCTCTCATACTGCAGGTAGATGGAAGAAAAGAATTCAGAACTTGCTTCTTCTGGTGAGGTATTAGTGGGGACGACTATACTTACTGCTTCACCACTGCTGAGTTCTTAATGTTTATAGTAGCTATTACATCTGTGACCTGACCATTTATGTGGCATGTACTTGGCTTGCTTCATGGTCTTGTGCAGAGATCAGGTGTTAGATGCCTGTAAACAAGTTACTTTTATCCATTTATTTCAAACTCAGCTGTGTTAGGTGAGGAATGAGTAGGGCAACTGGAGGTTGTTTTTACTAGACAACCTAATATACATCCCATATGTCATGAGGGAGCCAGTGTCATTGCTGGGTTTGTACAATTACTGAGCCTGGGGAGTGGGAAGAGCTAGAATAATGGATTTCTGGAATACCAGTGGCTAGTATGAAAGTTGGAAAACCATGATAGGGAATTTAGCAGGAAGGATGTCACTTGTCTGGAAGGGCTTTTATCATTGAATATAAGGTGGAGAGAAAAGGAACCAAGGAAATACTTAGTTGTGCATTGATTTCTAGGGAAGGCTACTAGAGGAAAAGGACACTGGGAAAATGATCATTGCATACTTGTAAACCTAATGCACGCTTTTTTTCTGGGATTTTAATTTTAATTCCTGAGGATTAAGATTTATATTAAATGCTCTACCTCTAAAAGGCTATTGCCAGGGTTTTTAGCAAGCCAAAAAATTCTCAGAAACAAGATGTATTCCAAATACCTCTGGAATGGGATATACTCTAGTCTGATATCTATCAGGGTTTTGTGAGAAGGTTTATTAAACTTGGATGCTCATTAACATTTGTTCCTAGATATTGAAAGGGAAAAATTTGGTTATATAAGAGAGTCAGTGGGGTTACTGACTACCAAAGTAAGGTACCAAGCAACCACTTGTTTTAGTTGATGCTGAGAGTTGAACTGTAAAGAACTGAAATACAAGGAATGATCAGAAAATATCACACTGTTCAAATAAGACTGCAGCAGTGTCCAGAGCTAATATTGGTGTATGACCTAGATAAAGTTTCCTAGAAGACAGCTTAAAGTATCATGTAGAGGCTCTGTTAAAAGCAAGTCCATCCATTTCTCACAGTAGGATAATTCATGTGGTCATGCAGTTCAAGAGACAGTTTTGAGTTGAGTGGCAGGGAGAAATCAGTGCTTCCCCTCTTAACCTTAGAGTGTTTATTATTTTCAGAAAGAGCTTTGAAGTCTGGCCAGAAGCATCAGTCTGGCCAGTTGCAAAAACACTGTATAGCCAGTTAGAGAGTAATTTTGCACACTGGAAATTAAATTTTAAGCAATATGGTGCATTTCATCTCACGTACTTTAGAACTATACATCCAGACAACGAAAAGCAGAAGGAGGAGAGTCAAGGTCTATCTGCTCCTGTTTCTATAGGATGAATGATCTAATTGTACATGGCAGAAACTGTGAAGGGAAAGGGTAATGGCAATACCCTGTCAAGTCACCTTCGGAAACAAAGACTCGATGAGACTGTAAGTATAAACAGTGTGCTTTGATTTGATGGCATTCTTGAACAGGAGGTGAGGGTTGTCATATTGTAGAAATGAATAAACTCAGAAGCAGATGAGCTGAATGCAAAGTAAAAGTTGGATTTTGAAGAAGGTTTTTGGGTGTTGATTTGTTTGTGGTTTTTTCTTCTGTGTTTTTTGTTTGTTTAGTTGGTTTGTTTCATTTTTTTCCTTCACGGGTGGGGATTGTGTGGAAGAACAGAATGTTATTATTAAGTGAGTTTCCTGTTTGGAAACAGCAAGCAGCTCTCAGGAGATTATACACAGAAGTAAACTCAGAATAGGTTTTCTTCTAATTGAGTGTTAATAAGAGATGCACCATCCTAGTGAGCAGGTGAAGACAGGGATACAGTCCATTTTAATAGATACATTGTAGTTGTGATAATGAGAAGCTATTAGTATTTTTCTTGATAACAATTAGTCTGTTGATTGGTTTCTATTCCCCTTGCACCATCAGCACTTTTATATATCAATGCAATGTTGATTTAACTTTTAGTGTGCCTACATATCCCTTTCAGCTACTAAGGTGAAAAGCAATTGTATTGACTCAGTAATGCTGTGTTTGCAAGCAAGCTATACTTACATATTTTATGCCTCAGTTTTATTCCTCCACAGTAATAGGGCTTGAAAGCTGCAGAACTAAGTGTTTAGAAATTGAGAAGAAAAATTTTACTTTTGAGAGTTAATTCTGCTTGTCAGAACATGTCATGATATCGTGAACTATAACAGGGGTCATACAGAAGTTCTGTATCTACAGAGAAAAAAGAAGCTTCCACATAGCTTGAAACCAGACATTGTCTCTTTTGTTTACCAGAGATGCTGCTGGGAACTTCCCACAGCACAGAGTGGCACCTAGTGGCTGAAAATACAGTGAAAGTAACGTTTTAGAATACCTCATGTCCTCTGAACTATGAATTTTCTTTAAATGAATGATTACAGTCCTGTGTAGACCTTAATTAATCAATACTTGGACTTGATGGTCTTAGAGGTCTTTCTCAACCTTGAAGATGCTGTGATTCTATGATTCCAACTTTTGATCTCTATGCAACCAAGCACCCAAAATGCAGAGAAGAAAACTGCTCTCTACCCTGCTGGCTGATCTGCAACCAGGGCTTATTCACTAATTATTTTCCTTCCATCTTCCTAAAAATGCACCCTGTTCTGAAAAGAAACTTCATCTTGGTCAATTTTCCCCCAAATATGAATATCTGAAAAACTCAAAAAGACTACTAAAAATTAGAATAGCAAGAACACTATTAAGCATCATTGTTGTTACTGAAAACAATCCAAAAGTAACTCAGAAGAAAACTCAGGTGCTGGATTTCCCTTAGTGCATATCCTTGTGGTGTTATTGATTTTGATGGACCTCTCGTCTCTTCCCTACATGAAATAAAGCAAATCTTACAGTATTCAACTGTCTTCACTTATATATCTAGTATCATGGTATGAATGCACAAACATTTGGGAAAAGAATGTCATGTATCATTTAGCAGTTAAATTAATTTGAGATTTAGAAATATGTTTCTCCTCATGCGGGGGATTGGTTGCCCAAGCTGGAGTTATGAGCAGTTTGTGATCTTTAGAATTAAATGTTCAGCACCTTGAGTTTTATAGCACGGTATAGCATGATACTTACAGAGCTTTCATCACTGCAAGGTTTGAATGTGTCTTGAAGAAATAAAGGATAATAGCAATACCCATCTTAAATTAAAATTTTCCTTCACAAAGCCCCGTGGTTCAATTCTGCATCAGAAATCAGCATTGTTTGCAGGGTGATCAGCACTGGAGTCGGCTGAGCTGGATTCAATTTGTATTCACCCGCATCACATTTTGTTATTTTATTTCTTTCCTGTGTCTTGCTAAAGAGAAATTTATTTGTCACTCAGTTGGATTTGATGAATGGTGTAACCCTTTCTGATTGCCCAATGTGAGCTCAAGACAAGCAAAGGAAGCACGGTGGGTTCCGGTGCACAACCCCTCCCCCCTTCAGAAAAGTGGCCTGGCAGGGTGGGCATTTTTTACAGCACTGACACCTGCTCTGTACAGGTGCCCAGGCAGTAACCAGCTGTGACATTTACAACCTTTACACAATAGTCACACTGCTCTCGGCCATTTCTGCAACCTGGCTTAGGAAAAGGACACCATCTGCTGTGACAGCTTCTTCCCAAGGACTGCTTAACACAGGTTGGGCACAACCACCGCGTTCTGTGTTAAAAGGACACCGTGACTCATTATATTGCATTTTGCATGGCTTTAAAGGCACTGTATGAAGCAAGGCAGACGTGAACTGTGGTACTATTTTTGGAAACTCTCTTCCAATGTGGGAATTCCCGTTGGATCACAGTCTCATGTATGGGAATTCCTGTTGGTTGACAATAAACAGCACCTTCCTTTCCCAGGCGCTGGTGTGAAGTCAGCAATCATGTTAGACTCTGTTTCCTAAACTTGCAGCAGGCTTGGACAATTGGAAGACCCTAATGCGGCTGCAGGTGTCTGATCATCTGCATATGATTATCTAAGACAAACAGAATGATTATTTGTTATTTATTTATTTATTCATTTATTCATTTATTTATTTATTTGCAGTAGAAAAATGCATACCATTCACAGGGGATTTTACAAGCTGAGAAAAACAGAAGTACAATGTCAGATGGAATAACTGTACTCATCATTTCTGTTTCAAGTTCTTCTGCTGATTTTGCTATTTTTCTCGGCACAATTAAGCATGTGTTTAAATTTACATTTAATTTTAAATGAAGGAGATGTAAAGGCTCAGCACTATGAGGATATAAGACAACAAGTAGATGTGCTTTGTACTTTCTACTACACCGTAGAGTCGTAGGATACATAATATAGACAAGAATTTAATATATTTCATTTTTGCCTGTAGCAGAGCTTGAAAATTGGGTTTGTTTGTTTGGTTATGAATTAATTTGAGTAGCAGAAGTTTTGCTTTTTGGAATCTATTTGAAACTCCAGACCTGCTCCAGAACTCCAGAGATTAAACAGGAGATGTCACATCCAGCTTAGAAATAGTATAGAGATATGATATGCTCTAAGTAAATAGCCACCACTGATCAATGCAAAGCATGCCTAGCCTTTGCTATTTGTGCTACCTTTTGTCTTCCATTATCTGTGTTAGGTGTTGAAAGTGGCTCCCACACATAAACTCTGCAATCTTGTTGTCTTAAATTTAAAAAAAGCTTAAATGTTTGAGCAGCTGAAACACATATAAACAGAATCTGTAGACTTTTTTGTTGTAGTTGTGATTTTTAATAAGAAGTCTTCAAGTTAACAGCTACTGTTTCTGATGTACTCTATAAATATGATTCTAATGTATATGTGTGGTGTAAGTGCCTTGTTATGACAAAACATTTAAATACATTACTCTGTTCAGATTCAATTCTTCGTTTGCAGAAAAGAAAAGAAGAACTTCTGGGAAATTTCCTTTAAAATTCTAGGTTTGATTATTTCTTTCTCTAAATGTGTTTAATTTCATTATGGGGTATTCGTCGTTCTCCTCTGTGTAGTCAGTTTGTCCCTCAATAGTTTTTAATCCTTCCTAGATACATAGACCTCATTGGAGTCATTCAGCCAGCCCTTATGCATTGGCTGTAATTTTGGGTGTGCTTTCCACAAGTCTGGAATGTCTCCTGAGAGGCCAGATAAAAAGGACAAACATAATTATATCAGGAGGTTGTTGTTTTAGATTTTTTATCAGTCTAAAATGTTATCTCTAAAAGACACACTTCACTTATGAGGTACTCAGGCAGAATGCAATTGCATTGATGGGAGTAATTTGATGGAAAGAGGAGGGAGGGTTTGTGGGTTTTTTATCCAATAGCTGTTCACTCTTACATAGGAACTTTCATTACCACTCTTCTATTCTCCAGAAAGTCCAAATACTGTGAAAACTGGGAAATTGATTAATTACTTCCTGAAAAAATCTCATTCAGCATGTTTAATAATGTTCATGGATTGTAACTAAGTGATGCTTGAAGTACATTAGCCTGCCTGGTGTTATTAATCTTTCTCCATATCTGTGGAAGGTTTGAGACCGACTTCCTAAGCCTGTACCACTTATGTTTGGTTCCTCTGATCTGATGGGTGAAATTCCCTTTGTTCATCCTTACAGGAGTCAGCAAAAGAGTGATCTATTTTACTTCATTAAACAGACTAAGGAAAATGGCATTTTGTAGTGCTCAACCAAAACCTTAGTACAGAGATAAAGCCCTGGGAAGATCAAGTTGCAGGAAGATTAAATCAGCAGGTAGGTGCTGTGAAGTAATGGGTTTGGCTGTCCAGTTACGGGCTGGTCACTGAAATGGATGAAAGAGGAAATGTAAATTGTTTTTGCCCATGATGGGCCTCATATAGACTCCAGCATAAATTCCAAAAATAACTACAAGTGATCTCATCTGGAAAACATCTGAAAAATGCACACAGGGACATGATTTGTTGATTATTTATTTATGAAGATGCACATGTCTGTAAACAGCTCTGTTCCAAGGCATGAGCCCACAGGTGTCAGCTGATAAAACTTTGATCCACCAGTGAAGAACAGGGATTTTATAAAGTCTCTGTACAGGCTATTCTCTAGTAGATATCAAATTCCCAGCCTGTTTTAAGGAGGGTACTGGGCACATCTTTTCTCAGAGCAATCAGCTGCTTTTCTGGAGAGTATTCCAGCTGTCCCAAGAAGCAATTGTTTTACATAGTAAGATAGTGGCTGCAGTAATCACACATGGGCAATAACTCTGCACTCCTTCAGGTGCAAAGACAAAGACAAAATCCCGTTTATTGCACAGTCCCAATTCCCTAAATACCCCCACAGAACAGGATATAGCATCATGTAAACAGGAAAGATGTTCACCACAGTGTCTCCCTATCACCTGGAGCAGTGCACAGACATTGCCTATTATGGTAACAGGTAAACAATACCCGATAAGGTCACAAACTACAATCTTCACTTCTCACAGGTCCAGCTTTGTCCACAAGCCACAAACCTCTCTCCGCCCATCCCCGGTGACCTGGATACAGTCCCAGGGTCACCTCCGGGCCCAGGAAAGAGGCTGTCTCTCCCGCCTTCCGGGCTTCTCTCTCTGTCACCACATAGTGTAACCCAACAAGTGGCTGCAGTACAAGACAGTCAGACCTGTCAGTACAATTTGATAATATGTCACACGTGCTGGGAGTCCATTCAAAGTTTCTACTCCATGGAGCCTGGAGAACAGCTTTTTTGTTTGTGTTTTCCTTCTGGAACTGAAGAAGCTCTGAAGGCTGATGATAGCTCAAAACATCTTTGCTTCTTTTTGGCTTCAGGGCAATCTGTTCTGTAAGCAACTGTCAGGAAAGTGTTCCCTGCCTACACCAGGTTGCTTTGTTCACTCCCACATCCCTCTTACGGTAGTGCAGGGATGGATGCATTTTGGAACCCTTGAAGGTGTCAAGAGCTATGTTTTGACACGAATACCTGGGTTGAATATTTTTCCATCAAAGAGCTAAGGCTCAGTGGAGATAGTGAGGACAGTAGCATCACATTTAGGATATCTGGATGTGTCCCCTTGCTGCTTAAGCAAAGAATCACTTTATAAAATCATTAGTATGTAAGAATCCACTTGCTTTCTCTGGTCAGCATGTATTCACACAGATCAATGAGCTTGATTGTTGATGGAAAATTATTCACTGGAAGCAGTAAGGGGCTGTCAGTTGGATGCTAAATGTACAGAATTTAGTTTTGAGAGAAAAGGATTAGGAAGACACCTGTGTTATAAAAACAGAAGACATTTTATAATGAACAGTAAAACCACACATTAGGCCTAATCAAAGTAATTAGACAGCAGTGAGGAAGACAAATACCAATTCTGAATACTTATTTTAGTCTAAAAGCAAAGTTGTCTCCTTGTTATATCATGCCAAGATTTTTATGCTGTATCAGAAAAATGACAAGTCCTGTAAAATTTTACAAGATTCCAAAATCATTTAAAGGAAAGTGGCAGAAAATGAAATTCAAATATGAAGAACGGATTTTGCATGACTTGACATGGATGCATCCACTCATAAATTAAAATCAAATGCCACCTAATAAGGAGGTTATAAAAATACCCCTGCTCTGCAAAGTATTCAAAGATATTTTCTAACTGCTGAGACTGAAACAGTATTTCTTTGGTGAAAAATAAGGCAATTACGTCCCTATTCAGGTGCTCTTGTCAAGAGGTTGGAGACAGCCTCTTCTTGGCTGAGTGATAGGACAAGAGGCAATGGGCAGAAACTGATGCATAGGAAGTTCCACCTGAACATGAGGAAGAAATTCTTTACTGAGGATAACAGGAACAGGTTGCCCAGAGAGGCTGTGTGTCTTCTTACCTGGGAATACTCAAAAGCTGACTGGAAACAATCCTGAGTAATGTGCTCTAAGAAATCCTTCTTAAGTAGGGACTAGATGACCTCCAGTGGTCCCTTCCAACCTTAACCATTCTGTGATTCTGTCATTTTGGCTTGCAGAGGAAAAGTGAAGCTCCAGGAAAGCTGTCAGCTCATGGCTGGAGTTTAGTTTGGGAGAAGCAAAGCAGAGACATCAGCAGAGATATTCTAGTAAAATTTCAGAAGTGTGAAGAATATGTAGAGGTACTGTCTTTAGCTGGAATGAATGGGCGAGGGTGACAGGCCAGGAATGTGATGTAAAGAATGAAACAGTGCCCCTAATTCAGTGTTTAACCTTGCCCGACTTCAGGGCTCAGGGATTTTGAATGTTCTGGCCTCAGGTCCTCCTGCATCTGTAAAACTCACTTGATAGCTCTGCCACTGGTCCGTGAGCACTCAGTCATCTGTAACCTAAAGAACTCATTTCCCACAGCCTAAATGGGGATTTCTTCAGTGCTTAACCTCAAACACCCAATTTTAAAAACACTTGAGCCTGATCTTTTTTTTTCCTGCAGGCTGCTCCACTTGCTGTTTTGGTTACACTCTCTGACAGCGTTTATTTCATTCTGAGGAGATATTTAGTATATGGACAGATGCAGACAAATCTCTTCTTTGGCTATGACTCTCAAGTGACTCCTGACCATGGCATGTAATCACAGATGTGAATGTCAGCTATTTTATTTTCCTCCTCTGAAAAATATAATCTAATTGAAATATGTGTAGTGTATGCCTGTTAAATGGAAATGTGAGAACAGGTCTGAAGGTGAATCAAATGCTAATGCTAAATTCTAAGAGAACCAAAATTTTGCAATTATTATTATGATATGCATAAAGTTATTGGTATAGTTTTTCATTTTCATCTTCACCTAATTTTTCCTAACTTTAGATCTCTCTTTTAATGGACATATGAAACAGACATATGAAACCTGCAGAAAGTGCAGGATGTAAGTACAAAAGCTTTGGTTTGTTCTGAACCTTTGCAGTAATATAATCATGTTTCTTTATAATGTTTCTTTACAGTCAAAAAACTAACTTATGCTGTAGTTGCAGAAACAGATAATTCATTCTTATTAGTAATTATTTAGTATGATGTTCTGCATTATTTTGAAACAGTAGGAAACTTCTTTGAGAAACTTATTTGAAAAATGAATCAGAGAAGAAAAACATTGTTCATCAGCTTCTTATTTCTCATCAAAGAAAAACATTTTTTTTGGTGACAAAAAAGAAGTCATCACTTTCTAGTCACTCAGGCAAGGGTAATATTTTTTCTTATCTCTTTTTTTCTTTTTCCAATTAATTTTATAGTTCCAATATTCTTGGATAACAATTATCTACTGAGATGGGCAAAAATGGGGTTTCTTGAAATACCACCTACATAAAAATAATATTTGACCACAATTTTATGGGGTTTTTGAATAGTCTTGTTATTTCCATAGTACAGAAATTAATCAGTTGTAATCTCATCCCTTCTATTGCTGAGTTAGCTTCTATGTTTATAGAGAAAGGAAAAGAATCTTCCCTCTTCCCCTCCAATATACTCAAAAGCTTTGTGTCATTTAAGTGGAAATAATGTTTGTACTGTGAATGACCATGGCAAAAATAACATAGAAAAGGACTGTGCAATAATAAACAACAGATTAAAAAAATGCAAACCAGCAAAACCAGTTTGGTTTCCGCAACAGAATTTTTGTTTTTCAGAGAAACCTTGAGAAGCTGCTTACTGCTCAGTTTTCCAACTATTTATTGCTGAATGTATTATTTAACACAGGATGCACACACCACTTCCTGATGCCCATGCAGCAACCATTAAACCCAGCAGTTTTATCAATGGTAACATAGAACCTATCCATGTGACTTGCTTTGGATTTCCTACCAATATTAAAGTGATGCTATAAACGTATTATACAGGAAAGAAATACAAATAGAAGTGGACTAGAGAATAAGGTTCCCTCTATGACTTGCAAGAGGACCAGCACAGAAGCACATTCTAGTTTTGCAGAGTTGGAAGAAAAATTTCGATTGCAAAGAGAACCCCTTGTGTTGGTAATGAATGATGACTCTTGCAGAATGAAACAGCAAAATGAATCTAGTAAAATGTGGAAATGTAATGATCCATTAGAAAGACCCCAACTTTACAAATACTTAAAACATATGAACTGTTATAAATGAGAGCATCTAAGTGCTTTGTACTTACTGTTGTTCTGTGAGATGACAAAAGCAACCCTATGTTGGATGTGTGAACTCAAGCTATTAATCCTGTTCTGACAAAAATTATAACTGACCTGCTTTATCCCCTGAAACTGAGCAAAGGGTAAAAGGTGAAAATGAGGAAACATGGCTTTTAAGCATTCTTTTGCACATTGCTAATCGAGAATTTCCACCCTGCAAGAAGCCATGTAACCTGCTAGACCCAATTCCCCAAGTACTAATTAAATCAACCATGAGCAACATGGTCTTTTAAATTTTCTGGTGTATATAACAATGAGAAGTGTAAAATTAAACATACATAGTTAACCAAAGTAAGAGTTTTTAAACTATACTCAGAATAAAATTTTCCAAGTACTGGGAAGAAAATCCAGCCTGTGCTGGAAAGAACCTCTCAGTTCTTCTGGCCACTCAGCTCCATTGACATGGAAAAGTGAAAGGGAACAAGATGTTGTGCAGCTCCTTTGGTACAATAATGACCATAGAAGCATTTTGTGGGATAGCCATCCTTTCTGTGAAGGGCATTAAGGACCTTCCAAGGTGTCTTAGATTCATGTCTCTATGTCACCTCCATGTTCTCCATCTGCCACCTTTTTTATTCTTCCCATCACTGCTGTTGATGCACTGAAATATCCTTTACACATGAGTCTTCTTCTCCAGACTTGAATATCATGACTAGTTTCTAAGGGACATGGTAAGTGAACTGTGTCTATTGAACTCAGGAGTGATGGGTGCAAGTTCAAATAAGATTTGGATTTCTTTCCATATTTTTGATGGGTTCTTTGGCTCTTTCTGTTATTTTTCTGACACAAAGGAACACAGAACATTAGAAGCAACTTGAATACATAGAATTTGCACTTTCATATTTGCTTATTCATAGTAGATGTGTTTATTAGGGATCTAGCTATATGTTTATAACATGTATCTATGCAAAAAGAGATAAAAAAGCCAACAAACAGACTCCAGAAAATTGATAAGTGTGGGTTTCCTTACCCATGTCCTTGATTTTATTTGACCTTCTTGACTCTGGATAAGAGAACAAAGTCACAGAATTACAGAATGCCCTGGGTTGGAAAGGATTTAAAGACCGTCTAGTTCCACTCCCTGCGCCATGGGCAGAGACACCCCTCACTAGACCAGGTTGCTCAGAGCTCCATCCAACCCAGACTTAAACACTTCCCAGGGGCATCCACAACCTTTTGCAACCTGTTCTGGTGTCTTACTATTCTCACAATAAAGAATTTTATCCTATTATCTTGTATAAACCTACTGTCTTTCAATTTGAAGCCATTCCCCCTCATTCTGTCACTCCATGCTCTTGTAAATAGTTTTCCATCTTTCTTGTAGGCTCCCTTTCAGGTACTAGAAGGCTGTAACTAGGTCACAATGAAGCCTTCTCTACTCCAGGCTGAACAATCCAGTTCTCTTAGCCTTTCAATCAATTTTCTTAGCCTTTAAACCAAGCTGAGTTGTCCAATACAGATGAAAGTAGTTTCCTCACAACATTTCAAGGTGGATTTCACTCAGGATACTTCTGCTTTGCATTTTGAAAATGTTTCTCCTCTGTAACAAGTTGTGTTGAACCTGAGTGTCACTGACAGTTTTAATGACCACTCTTTTTCCTTGATGGTTGTGAAAACACATTTTAAGAGTGAATGGTCTGAGCTTTGCCTCATAATGATCACTGGGAAGCTATTTCTCTACTGCGATTAGTTAAATTGTTGTTTTTACTGGCTCAAAACAATGAAAGAAAACTTTTAGACTATCTGATTGTTCTTGTAAATGTTCGGTTTCTCTGTGGTGCAACATACCTAACACATTATAGATATAAAATATCAAATGCACACTTAAAATGAAAAAATGCCAATTTGATCATAAATAAATGCAAAAGACTAATAAGCATGAGCTGGAAAACAGTCCCTATTGATTTCAGAACATGACTGGTTCTGTGAGATTGAAAGAAAACTCTTCATCATGCTGCTTGAAAAGACACTTCTAGGATTATTTTTCAACCTCTTCACAACACTTCTGTGGCTTTTAGTACAGCCTTGATCCAGTGAGTGCAGTCAGCATGTATTCAATTAAAAGAGCTCAGAGGCCAGGGAAATACTCAGACCACAGCTTTTTTTTTTTCCCCCTTTCCTTTTCTAAATAGCGCTGAATGGAAATGGGCATTTGGTTAACAGGGAATAATATTTCTGGTTCTTACTTGGTCATTATGGAATTAGTCTGGCTTCCAGAAGGTTAAGAGCAAGTGGCTTAAATCCTAGAAGAGGGTTAAGATGTGATCTGGCATACCAAGGATCAAGAATTTGAGAGAGAAAAAAAGGCAGACAGATGACTAAAATACCGTATGCAGTACTAAAGTATTGTGTAAGTAAAGTAGAGATTTAAATGCAAGTGCATGAGCAGAGCACGAGGATGTTAATTGTGCATGGACAGTGGAGGACACACAGTAAAGAGGAAGGAATATGTAAGAAACAAAGAAGGTGTATGTTCACTGTGATGCTGGTTCTCTATAATTTTCATGCAACACTTTTTTAAAATCTCAAACGCAAAAAGCCCCCAAAACGCCAAACATAAAACACTGAAGATAGCATACAAACCAGGCAGATATGCTTGAGGCTACAGGTGATTGCATCAGGAAGAAGTCCAAAAAAATAGAGAAAATTGAGGAAACATACTGATGTGAGTTTGTTATGCTTCAAAACTCATGGAGAAGACAAAAAAAAGAAGCTGGTTTTAAGTCTACCATGACAACAACAATTTTTCTATCTTAAAAAAGTACTTTTTGTGCTAAAGCAACCTAGAGAAAATTAAGAAGGAGAGGTGTATTGAAACAATATGTATTGATCTCTAGGACTCTGAGAGACATTCACTCTAGGAAACCAGACACCCTATAAGGCTTTTAATTTACATCAGCAACAAGAAGAAAAAAAGGCCATACCCTATACAGTGAGGTACATGATAGGGCCATTTTGTTTTCCAGAAGCTGCCCAGCTCTCTGAAAAGTGGTAGTATTTTGGTTTTTGGGTTTGTTTTTTTTTTTTTTTTTTTTTAGCGCCCAGAGTAATTTTCATTTGTACAAGAAAGACAAAGGTAGAACAGCAAATGATTTCATAACCACCTTTTGCAACCTATTTCACTGCTGTGGCTCTGGAGAGATGAGCAAGACCCTAGAGGCATCAATCTCATTAACTGATTGTCGCTCAATCTTACATCAGATTCTGAAATGACACCAGCTTTAGATTACAAGTAGCCAACCACACTGCCCTCTACAGTTAATACATTAGGAGGCAGTACCAGGTTTGTTTGAGAATAAAGAGGAATTCAGCATAGAAGGCAGTCTTCCCTGATGATACCATTTACAAGTTTGTAAGTAAAAGTGTGCTGCAGCAGGGCCAGTACTGAGAATCAATATACAGTTGATAACCAGAAAGAACCCACAGAGTTTATAATAAAATATACAAAAGTTGTATTAGTGTGTGGCCAAAGAGCATAAGCAGCCTCAAGAGCCCTGTTGCACTGCATCCAGGTGACTGTGGGGAGGACAAGCATAGACAGAAAAAAAGCGTAATTTCTCTTCCTTCCCCCTTCTGCTCTTGGAGAAAAAAATGAATGTAAGTTGTATTAAATAATTGAATTGCTGCTGAAATCCTTTCCCAATTAAATGAAGAAATTCAAACAACCTTCATCTCCCAAATGACCAAACATCCCCTTTTTAAATCTTTGTGAATATATTGTGCATATGCCTTTGCCCCCATTTTTGGTTTGTTTCTCTGTCTGCATGCATCTATTTTTATAAGAAAGAATGTAGGTGGTTGAATAAGAACAAATTTTTTGTTTGTTCCTCTTTAGTGTTTTCAACCTACAGCCTATCCTTCATGTCCTTCAGAAAAGAAGGTTGCATATTTATGTGTACTGCTTAATGAGAAAATACATCCTTGCATATGATATGCTCTGCTTCCTGTCATGTACTCATTATTCTCTTTGAGTTTACCAGTGTTTTTTGGTTTATAGATTCATGATTAATTTATTCTCAATCTACAAGAAAGCCCTTTTAATTCCAAGAAGTGGGTTAGATGAATTACCAGACACTACTTTATTTGGCCTGCTTATCTACTGGAATGATTTGCAATTATCATCCCTTGCCTTTCCTGAGTGGAAAAGAAATCAACTGTTGATGAATTTAGTAAGAGACAGGGAATGTTTGGCAGATTTTAAGATTTCTAGCAGGATGGAGTCCCAGTCAGCAAAGAATAGTGTCAGGAGGAAAACTATCCTGAATTGGCACTGCTGCTGCTTTGAGAGCAAAGGGAAGAGGATAGACTGTGCTCACACCAAAACGTACAAGGACACCAGACTGTGCTCACACCAAAACGTACAAGGACACCAGGCAAGGCTAAGCTCATGTAGTCTGCACTGCCCTGGGGTGCCCATGGCTACAGGCAGTCCCACTGGTGAATACGCTGGACGTGCAGGTGTCTGGCATACAGCCAATGGAAACCTCGGCTGTCAGCAGGAACTGCTTTTACTCATCGGCTTCTTAAGCTGAAGGAAACTTTCATGTTGAATGAATTCTGGCTGCCTTGGTGCTTACTCTCAGTGTTCTCAACTCTGTGTCTGTTGGATGGAACTTCAGACACCGTGTGGATGTTGATCAAGCGAGGAGGCAAAGTTGAAACCTCAGCAAAACAGACCAGTGTGTGTTGTGCCATTTGGAAGCTGAATCTGCTAGGCAAACATTTCCAAGCCTGTTTTGGTGGCTTCAGATATAAATGTTATGACAACTGTGAATCAATCATTTATGAGAAAAAAGGGCATTGAGTGAGAATTTGGGACACCTGTGATCTATTCCCAGCTCTGCCTGTTCTCTGCTCCAAAGTTTTATCTGTATAGTCTGGAATTTCTTCCTACATGTTTATACAATGCCTGGAAAAGGCAGTTCAGTTTTGGTGTGGTGCCCTCCAGTGCTTCTATAAATAATCTTGCTGGGTTATATGAGTATGCAGTGCAGAGGACTGTGGAGTTAGGAAGGGTAGGACAGGAAGCAAGTGTGAAGACTTTACATATCCAGTATACAGTTGCATGTGGGCGAGTAGAAAACATACCCTTGTCTGACTTTGTGCTTCCAGAACCTAATGTTGTCATCTGAAGGGAGAAATGGCAGTGTAGTTAGTGTAATTTGCCACTAAATGTTCGCATGAGTCTTACATACAGAGGAAGAATCATATGACATATGCTTAGGAGTACATGTTTCCGTTGGGAAATTTCAGTGCTATTAAAAATTTTGAGGTCACATAATGTTACAGCTGCGTTAAGAATTCATGGTTAGATGAAAGAAAATAGGTATCCTGCCTGGATTTGTAGTACCTTAAAAAACAAGAGATGTTTTATTCATTCATCTCTATGAAAATAAAAACAAGCCTGTCTCTTTTTTACTATGAAGATATATTGATAATGTCTTTAAACTACTGTCAGTGAGAACAAGGGTGTACTTGGAAAAGGTCTAAAACTTTAAATACTGAGAAAAGCATTTAACAATCACACTCATCTGCTTGAGGCAGGTGTAGATAATAAGGAGGAAAGGAAGGAACAGCTGTATCTTGGATAAAGGCTCCTCGGCCATACGAAGATAAATACCTAACAGCTGATTTCCCACAAGGGGTAACTTTGCTGTAATGCCCCTGTTTCTGCTCCCTTGCTTAGATGCATCTTCTCTTAGGCCAAAGGGGAAGATGTGTTTATACATCATGGAGACAGATGCTTTCATCCTTGAAGATGATAATTTGTCCTGGCTGTGGAAAATTAGTTCTCATTGGTCACATTGGGAGTGGACACAGATGTTTTGTATTATGGTGTTCAAAGTCACGCTACTTACTAGGGTAGCAATGCAGCATAGCTTTTCTAAATGTGAAAAAGGGTGAGTAGGGAATGTGCTTCTTCATACAGTTAAATTCTGGGTGTTAGTACAATTTATGAAGGTTTGCAAGTTTTTTTTTAAGAGCGTATGAGAAGGAGAGAGAGTTTCACTGGATGCTTTACCATTCTTTCCAATTTTGCAGCTGATATCCTGACATGGACACAATATTAATCACAGTAGGACTAAAACTACAAATGTTAGATATTTCAGCTAAATGGAAAGGATAGTCTCTCACTCCTAACGCACTGATGAGGACCTCAAAGGGGATGATATGCTCTGTATAGGGCTTATCTTCCTCTCTTTTTTTCTCTACCTGTAGCATGATGAGGCTATGTGATGTTGCATACCCAAGAGCAAGCGAGTCCTCTTCTGCTGACTTGTGTTGCAAGTGCTGGGTTCTGTCATCAAATCTGCAAGTAATATCTAGTTTCATTTTCAAGAAAACTGTCTGAATATGGACATTTAGTGGAGTTTGCAAGGCATAATATTGGGTTTTTTATGCCTGCTCCCCTTTATGGAAAACGCTGAGAGGTCCAATCCAAATTTTACCTTGTGCTGTTCTTTCTTTTCTGCCTGATATTTATTGTTATTGGTATATGAACGAGGATTTTTCCTGTCTCTAGAGCTAACCTGGAAAAAAGCTGTTCTTCTGGGTGCATTATTAACATACCCTACAGATTTCAGAACTGATTCTAGGATTGATGCTATTCTCCAAGGCTATTTTAAATTAAGCGCTTGCTGTTTTTCTTCCTCAGCATGTACTGTAAAACAACGCACATCTTTGTGGGACTTCACATACGCTTAGTCTTGTGACCTTTTCAGAGTCTTAATTTTGCATTTATTTTGATAATTATTACAACAAGCTTATTAAAATAGAGATACAGATGATGACATACACAGTCACTTGATATGTTTGGGTTATAGCACCTATCCAAACACATTGTGAGTACAATATTTATTTCCAAATTTTAGCTGAAAACCTAATTATGCAATTATGAAGTGATAGATACAGGCAAATCTGATACAACATAAGTTTTGCCAACAGAACTTTCCATGACAAAGAAACGTGAAAGAGCTTAAGAGACTTTCCAGTAAATCTTTTCAATGTCATTATTTTTCAGGAGCTCTGCTGCAGAGAAAATATATGCCTCCTCCTGGAGTATCATCTGAGGTTTGCCAAGAAGAATTGGTAATTTTTATGTGAAAAGCGTGAGATAGAGAGAATTTTCATTGCATCTATCAATCTGAAATCTTTCATACACTTTCATTTTAATGGTAAATCAATATTTCTTTTGCTGCTTTTCAGATTTAATAGAAGTTTATTTAAGCCCAAATTTTACACTGAATTATAAATGCAAATGTTGAGTCCTTATTTTGTAAAGGCAATTTTTCTTTAATGTTAATTTTTGATTTTATTAGCTAGGTTGTATCTACATATCACAAACTAAATTTACCAGAAATGTAGCTTTGAGCCCCAAATAGTAGGACCCTATTATCTACTCTGCTTTATCTTACATCCTGGTACTTCATATTCCTGAATATACAGAAGTCAATGGGAACAGAGACTGTAATTAATGCCAGCATGACCTGACAGATTGAGGGCAATGTGACTGTTGCTGAGTCAGAACATAATGTATGTAACAAAGCTAATATACAGAAAAATCAATTTGAAAAAGAACATTTTATATGAAAAGCAAATTTCCAGCTTTTTCTCGGTACAAAGGTTTATTTTTTTCATAAATATTGACTTGCTTTTCTCATTATATACTTCTCTTTTCTGTGTGGTTTAACCTCAGCTGACAACTCACCCCCACCAACCACTTGTTCATTCTCTCCTGATGGGATAGGGGAGAGAATTGGAAGGGCAAAAGTGGGAAAACTCATAGGTTGAGATAAAGACAGTTTAATAGTAAAAACTAAAGCTACGCAAGTAATCAAAACAAGGCAAGGAATTAACTCACCATTTCCCATGGACAAGCAGGTGTTCAGCCATCTCCAGGACAGCAAGGCTCCATCATACATAACAGTGACCTAGGAAGGTAAATGCCATCACTCTGAACAACCCCCTCTACCTTCTTCTTTCCTGCAGTTTATCTGCTGAGCATGACACCTTATGGTCTGGAATAGCCCTGGGGTCAGCTCTTCTGGCTGTGCCCCTTCCCAGCTCCTTGTGCACTCCAGGCCTCTCACTGGTGGGGTGTGTGAGGAGCTCGAAAGCTCTTGGCTCTATGTGAGCACTGCTCAGCAATAACAAGCCCATCCCTGCGTAATCAATGTTGTTTTCCAACACAATTCCTAAACACAGACCCATGGTAGCTACTACGAAGAACCTTAACTCTATCAGGGCCAAAACAGGCACTGTTATTGAAAGGGCATTTTTTGATGGAAAACTCTTTTAATTTAGGTTTTTCCAACAAAGTTTGAAGTACAGACTTCTTAGACCTTTAAACATTGTGACATTCTTTTTACTTTTTTCTTTTTGTCTGTTTTGAAGGAATTTATTAAAAAAGATCAAATTGTGCAGGGTAACATGGGCATTAAATAGGACTTTTGCAAACTTAGATCTTTTTTCCATGGAGAAAAATAAAAAGAAAAAAGAGTGCAACTAAATCTTTTTATTAAAGATTTGAATTGTATTTGTTTGAGTTAATTAAATCTTATCGCATTTGTATGCACTTTCTAATTAACAATTAGCCATGTTTTCTTTGTAATAAATGAGAAATCTTTCAGGAACATGAGAATGGATAAAAGCATGCCACAGCTTAATGAATCTCTATTTTATCTCTGGATAGCTAAGTTATATTTAGCAACAGTGACAAACAAAACTCTACACTGTTTTAGGGTTTCAGATGTGACAATTTCTTTATGAAATCAACTATCTGCAATAACAAAAGATTCCAAAAATAGTATTTTTCAGTACATAATCTGAGTACTCCAAACAAAAGTGAAGAAAGTAAACTTGTTTTAAACAATAGACTAAGACTATTAAGAAGAAATAATGCGTTTAACAAAACACTTTAATGTGCAAGAAATGTAGGCAGTTGAATACACCCACGTTTGCTCTAAGTTTTTAAAAGGTCATCCCTTCAAAAGATTTGATCTTTAGTAAGGAAAAAAATTGTTACTTCCTCTGTTCTCCTAGACCTAATATAAAATGTTGTGGCTTAATAAGTTAACAAGCAAAGGCAAACTACAGATTTCCACAGATTCATCATCCAGACCAGGTAGTTCATGTTAAAACTGTTAGAGCCTGCTCTGTCTACAGCAGATTTACCTATATGTGAGTTGGTGTGTTTGTTTTGTCTAGCCTCTTTTAGAATCATCCTTTTTCGTCTTGTAAAGTCATAAGCCATTGATTATTTAAGCAATCCTTCCATGAAATGGATTTTTATCACAGAATAGCATTGACTGTATCTAAAGCTAGATCTCCTACTGGCAAGTAAGAGACACAAACCCTGCATGTCATCCTAGCTGCCCTTTCAGGTTTGCCTATTGGGGTTATTTCACTTTGTGCAAATCACACAATCACTGGGCCAAAGACAGACCAACTTTATAGCTCTGCAGTTAATATCTGTGAAAAATTAACCCTGTCCTGGACAAAACTAGCATACCAATGTGTTGAGTTCCTAGGTTATTTTGGAATTGAAGAATCCATCTCAGCTTTTTAATGACATTTTAAAAGGACTGTATTTGGAGAATGAAGAGGGATTCTGCTAATCCTACAAATATTTTTCAGATGAGAGAAAATCTCCTCCTCCATGATTAATCTTAAACAGTCACCATATAATTTTTGTTTGTGTATTCTCCCTTGGTGTCTGCTTACTGAGATATTTTTGGACTAATGCCATTTGGTCTGGGAAGAGCATACCTTATGACACAAATTTTGAACCATAGATGGTGTGTGATGAATGTACATTTCTGACCACTTCAAGAAAAGACCATCAGCTCTGTGGTTTAATTCTAAACCTGCCCAATTTTGTGTCTGATGTCCCTTGAGTAATTAGTTGGGCCATCTGACTTCCAGAACCCTTTCCTGCAAAAGGACTTCATCACCTGGCAGGATGGTGATTGATACAGCCAAAACGAACATTTGGAGGTGCACAGGCCAATTGCTGGCTTTGTGTATTAGCATTAATGATCTCTCTGGAGGCAGTGCCTTTGAATTTGTAGTGTCAGAAGTGCTGTTGATGGTTTGTCATGGACTGCTTGGTTGCAAAAATTGAGTTCCCTTTGAGTAACATTGGCATCAATGGAAATTAGGAATATTCAACCTCTGGGAGGATTTAAATCAGAATAAAGCTGGTTGTGGTGTGTTTATTCTGTTTTAATTGGTTTTGTTGTTGTTTGTTTATTTTAGGGGGTGTTTGGTTTGGTTTTTCTTGTTTGTTTGTTTGAGTTAGTTACACATCCATGGAGAATACAGTGCTTTCATTTCAAGCATTTGGAACCAGGAAGTAGGAAGCTATGGGGCAAAAGCCTACATTTTTATGGGCCTATAGTTAAATATCACCAACATGAAAAAAAAAATGAGCAGTTATTTTCCACCAAAAAAGCTTTTTATCTGTTGTATGTTAGTTCACTTTTTCGTGACCAATATAGCATGTTTTATGCTGTAGATACCTGCTTACTTGCAAATGGAAAGTGTATACCTTTGATCTTGTGCATTCAATGAGATGGACAAAGTCTTCTAATTCAAAACCAGAGGCTTCTTCATAAGATTTGAACACTGTACAATGTCAATCTTATGATGTACAAGCATCTTGCTGATTGATATTTATGTCATGCCCCAAGGTCTCAGCTCTACTGCATTAGGTAAGTTGCAGACTTTTAATGGTGATTAATGATGTGCTTTGATGGCAAAAGTCAGAAGACAGCCACAGAAAAATGTGACTCTACAAGAGTCGAGGAGTAAAGGCACCTAGTGCTAAACATTTTAAAGTATTCTTAGAACTGACTTGTGTAGAAAAGCCATTTTATCCAGAAGATCATTCTTCAGTACTCACGTCTTCTCATACTTAATGGAAATGTCACTAAGTACAGGGAAAACAGGTGAACAGCTGTGATCAGAGCTTTTAACTGACTAAAGAATGTGAATGTACCAACATCCTGGTCACCTGATTTTTATTATCTGTCTTGGCCTTCTTTTTTGTCCTTCTGTCATGATCTAAAAAAGCAAGGTTAAACTTTTTTTACAAATGAATTGATTTGGATAATCATCAAAATAATAATAATAATAACAGCTTCTTCTAGACAGTCTTATCCAAGCACCTGGAATTCCTTTAAAATATGAGCTTCTTAAGCCTTATAAGTGTGTGTCATGGGTTGAAACTGAGTTGATTGACAAGCCTTTAAGCCAATGCGCTTTTGTGAATTTTGCATATTTAAACCCTGTGCAAGGGCGGGAAGTTCCTCTCTGGTTCCCGGTCTCCTGAGGGAGAAGCGGGGGCTTCCGAGCCCCGGGCAGCCTCCGGGCCCGGCCCGGGCTCCTGCCTGCCCTCCTGCCTGCCCTCCTCTCTCCCTTCCCTCAGAGCCGCAAGCAGCTAAACTAACTATGGGCTGCCCGATAGCCGAATTCACCCGGCTCGGCTTCTGAATCAGGAGGGGCCTCCCCTCCCCCTTCATGCAGCCCGGGGGAGCCTCCTCTCTCCCCTCCTGCAGCCCGCGCAGACCCAGCGGGACCAGCGGAGCCTCCTTTTCCAGCCTGCACAGCTCGCACCGAACTGAACA